>JAQFYB010001622.1:0-30968 GCA_034694085.1 Pogonognathellus longicornis
TTTATTTTATATAGGACTTGTCCTTTATACTAACATCATGGTGTGATGTGACGGTGATGTAATGTAATGTGTTGTGAATGTAAGAAATGTAAAGATAAACATCAACATGAGACTCAGTATTATATAGCAATTTAAAAGCATTTCATTCCATAACAAACACCATTAGTCTAAATAAATCAGCATGACAAGTAAACCTTAAAAGTGCATAATACACTCTACACTTATAGGATAGCCTACCTAAATGCATGGTAGGAGTACATATGTTCCTAAAGAAATTAAGTTCTTGTATATTGTAGAGTATACAGCTATTATGTAGGAAAATGCTTATCAATCTCTATATATAATAATGTGTTTCAGTTTTATGCTCGTGTAGAGCTTACACTAATACTTAATGGATATAGTGAACACACAGCACATGACAAGCAACAACTTTTACTCAAGGGCCCTCCCAGACTAATTTTAATCTTAATGTTAGCTCTCTTAATTTGGAGAGAGAGACCCTAAAGATAAGTCACGTCACGTTCCCGTCATTCTTATGAACATGTACAGCATTTACCTACACACAAGTGTCTCAATGCATTGTATTATTATAGGCATCCCTTTATATCTGTAATTTAAAACTACAGATACATAGAGGAGGTCGTATTGTTTATTAAGAATACAATACACAGACAAAAATTCACAAACTTCTCATGTGAGTGCAACAACGATATGTGCACGAAGATCATGAAAACATCTGAGTATCAGACATACGCACGAAACGACTTGAGTAAATGTTTATTCTGAACATTTCAACCCTGAGAGCGACACTGCATGCAGAGACTGCATCGCATTGACTTGAAACACAAACAACCTAAGGACTATTTACTACTTACGTATACAGTGCTACACATACAGCAAAGCAACCACTATCAACAACAACCACCATCATAAAGTAATTACAGAAAGAAAAGGAAAAGCAACCTGCTTTTTGCATTTAATAGTGTACTGTGTGTACCTATGATACACCTACCTCTTCTCTGAGTCTGACAGAAGTGTATTATTGTGTGGCTGAGATCTGTAAAACGTATTCTATGGTTGAATGCAACACGAACTAGTCCTACTTCTTCGAAGAGTCAAGTAAATCTGATTTTCATGCACAACTTTTTAACTCGGTTGCAAAAACCTGCTCATTATCATTACCTACCATTACTTAGAGAATATACTCATACTGCAGCTGCTGCTTTTGCTTGCAACGTATTTGTAGAGTAATGATACAATGCAGACTGTACCATGCACACCGTAGATACTTACATTATTATTGTAGTATTGTTTTACTGCTGCTGTGTGAGAAAGCTCTTTTCTGACTTGCAAAACAAAACTGCACTGAATTATATTATACCAACCACACCACACTCACCTTACAGTGTATTAGTGTATATACACCTAAGTAATAATGCAAAACTCGTATATAAAGATATGTATCATAATATTACTCAGAAAACACGCATGCACATGTATATGTCTATAATAAAGACGCTCTTAAAACCTACATGTTTAAAAAAAATATCCTTATGCATCCTACAAGTAGGTAGAATACTTACATACGTTTGTTGTGCACGTACGTGCTTCATAAACCATACAAGTTTAACTGCTCAACAACATCCCATATCAAAACAACACAGCATTTTAA
Source organism: Pogonognathellus longicornis (assembly GCA_034694085.1). Classification (NCBI taxonomy): domain Eukaryota; kingdom Metazoa; phylum Arthropoda; class Collembola; order Entomobryomorpha; family Tomoceridae; genus Pogonognathellus; species Pogonognathellus longicornis. The sequence continues at coordinate 1,673 of JAQFYB010001622.1, forward strand.
CTAAATACGAATGTAGGAGGATATCTCTGAGAATTTCACTTCATTACCATGAATGCGTACATCCACATATATACCTACATACATAATGCATACTGTGAAACACACGGCAAACAGAAACAACACATCACAACAGACAGTTGTGTATAAAATACAAAAATATTTAACGTTTACAATGCATTGTAGTATTATATTCCTCTTGTAAATTGTAATGTAGTTATTATTTCGTATGTACCTACTTTACGTTAACTGTAGTTGACCACAAACATTAGTTTAACTTTACAATCAGTCCAAGTAGCGAAACAACAAAACATGTTTTGTTTTCCTGACTGCGTAACTGAAAAAGAAAACTGCAACTGTATGTAGTTGGTACATAGGTACTGTGTTAATGGTAAAACTCATATCAACAGCATCACACACAACAGTTTTCCCGTAAATTAAAAACAACATTGGACAAGTAACAGATTGAATTGCTGCAATACTTCAAACTGTCCCTGGGTGTACCTATATAATACTGGGACACACTATACAGTACACGCATATTAGATACACAGATTCAATTCGCAATCAAATCAAGCTTCAATTCAAATTTGACGTGATGTGAGTCAGTGAACAAGACAATTCGAAAAGTGAACTGACTCATAACAGTTTATTAGGTAGGTAGGTTATAAACATATACGCAAAAACCTTGAAGTTTCATATAATTGTAAACACAAAGAGAGAAGTTTACAGCTTTTGTAAATGTATATGTTTGCGAATGTGTGTGTGGCATTTGAAGTACCACAGACACACTACATACAATATAGCATGCAACTGACTGTGAGTCTACTATCAAAAGCAAACAAACATACTCAACTAAATTGAAATTTATTCTGTTTGCTTTATAGTATCTCTACCAACTTTGCACTGCATTCACCTAAGAACATACCTACGGAATAAGTTTCGCCTTATCTGGAAATGAAGTTGCTCGTTGTTTTATTCCAAACTACGTTCACTACTACATACATCCCTAATACCTACATACCACTAAATTTGTATATCATTAGGGGTAACAGAAAATAGTGCACTACTTTGCTAATATCACTTGAGGTTACTTGGTTAGTGCTTGTATTGTATTATACATGTTTGTGTGTGTGTGTGTTCTTCTCTGTGTATCTCAGTGTATCTTCTATTTATGCAGAAAATAAACACACAAACTGCAGACTGTGTAGTGAGAGATATGTATTTAAGTAAGTCCTACATACATACATACAACAGATTAAGCCATTTACAATGACAATCCTATAGATTTATCTGTAAGCACTGCATACCTAGTTTTCCTTACATACAAATATACATACAATGTAAATACATTTATGAAGTACCTAAATAGGTTCTTATAATTTCCGTGTATCTTTAGAATGTCATAGCATGGAATGGCAAAACTGGAGTTCATCATCGTAATCTATAAGTATAACTGATGCTTCATTTGTTTGCATCAGTGTATGAATTCAATCTACTTATTACCAACGTGAAGGCAATTATGTAACATTGTGCATTTGTATTGTAACAGTTATAAAATATATGATTTGCAAGGTTTCTAGTCTAGTGTATAATCTTTGTACAACTTATACCGTATTATATACTGTGGTGTGGTTGAATGATGTATTTACAATATTAATCTATTAACCATTATGCATTTGCTCCATTACTGTTAGTAGGTATAGGTACTATTCCAGTGTCTCAGTCTCTATGGATGTCTTTCTGTGTATTTCTCATGTGATTCGTTGGTTGGGAGTAGTGGAAGTGGGACTTTGGTTTTGTATGTATTAGAAACGGACAGGACGACTAGAGAAAGACGGGGCAAACAAGACAACTCGAACGAATTCTCATTTGAACCGACATGCCCTTTCCTATCCATTCCATGGTGAGTGTACATGGTAATAAATGGTTAATGACTCTCTTTCTCTTCTGGCTCACTATGTATTCTACAAAGTTTTACTACGAACGAACAACCAACGAGTGAATTGAGTAAGTAGTTGCTCGGCAATAGTTCATATTCTATTTCTGCCTTCTATTGTAAACATGTAGAGCAGAAATCCCTTATATAATGAATTCAATAGTGATCTGTACAATTGTAGAACTGTTTCGACTAGCATAGTACGAGTAGCTACACTTTTACTACTACATATTATGAATAGCAACCAAGGAGGCTCACGTCAACTTCAATTCAAGTCTTTGACAATGACAACAGTCTGAATAAACTTTTCCCACTATGTTTTATTTACTTCGTCTATTAGAACTATAAAGGTACATGCTATACGTATTCATATTATGAACCATTTGTACTTACATACACATTATAGATATTATGGTAGAATGTATCTACCTACGTTTTTACTAGGTGTAGGTATATTAATACACTTTCTCGATTAATACACATTATATTCCTAGTAGAAGTAATAACATTGCTAGTAATGTGGGTCTATTTTATAGAGTCTAGACTTGAATTGCACTTAGCATTCATAATTTTCATTGTGTTCTATATACAATACTAGTTTTCTTTATATACTTACATAATGTGCATCGTTGTACGTAATACAGATACTACGAAAACAGTACTAATATACTTAGGAACACCTTGCAGAAAGTAAATCGTTGGAAAGGAGTGTGGCTCCATTATTTTTACTTACTACTAATACTGCCTAGGATAATTTTATATTTAGGTGTATTGTGGAAAGAATGGGCCCATTTACATAAATTAAGTAATGAAATAGTGTACTTAGTAATAGTACCTGGACAGGAGGGCAACAATATGCAACACACAAACATTCCCGTCAACAAAACAGTCTACCTATATAGGTACAGGTTATATAGAATACAAAAGCACTTACAATTACTGTATTAACCCTCCGGAAAAGCTTTTAAAATTTACTTTACATCACTTAAGCCTTAATGCTTCCCCTCCCTTTTATAAAATACTATCAACTCTTCTGCCAAGAAATCCGCGTCACCCAGAACTCGCAAAATAACTCGGCCCCACACAGTGCACTACTACTACTACTACAAATGTACAATTCAGTTCACCGAGTAACTTCACAAATTCACCTTATATCTAACATTACATTTATACATCTAGGAATACGCTATGTGTGTACATATAAGTAGTATGAAGCGGTAAAGTTGCTTTTGCCTCTCTTCCCTTTATTCAACTTATCGTACAGAGTGCAGTCTTAACTTCACATCATAAATCTTATCACATTAATAACATTCGCCGAGTCATAACATTCCGTTGTGGCCACAATGTCACATCCACCCACAAAAAACACAAACGAACGTGCTTCGAATGTTTTTCTATGTAAAATACCACACACATACACGTGCGTTTTTCCTATGCACGCATATTCAATTGAGATTTCCATCATATTTCTTTCTACAATGTTCTTTAAAAATATTTTCTCCCAAATTAAATACATTAGAAAAAAATTATCAAGATTTCGGTGAGATTCTAATTGTCTTTAAAAATATTTCTCCCTGCACTTTAATATATATACAACATACTATCACAGATCTTTTACCTTTTTGTTTATGTTATTTAAAAATATTTCCCTAAATAAATATAATTATGTAAAACTTTCAAGATTTCGGAGATATTTCTGTCTATATGTTCTTTAAAAACAATTCTCCCTACTTTAATACACCAATCTATGTAAAAAATATAAACATTTTGTTGATATTTCTGCCTGGTCTCTAAAAACTATTCTCCCTACTTAAATACACAAATCTATATAAAAAATAAGAAGATTGTGTTGATATTTCTGCCTATACTCCCTACTTAAATCTATGTAAAATTAAAGGCACATAAAAAACAGAAATTTAACGTACCGCGATATCCGGCGGTGCAAAGCTGTTGGAGGGAGACGAGCCCTGAGGACGATGAGACGGAGAATTCGAAGGAGGACCACCACTACTACTACTATTTGAAGGTGGAGGTGGCAGTTGTTGAGACTGACTCGGCGTTGACCGAGGTGATTGTTGTGGGGAGGGAGAAGGAGGTTGATTAGGTTGATGGTTCATTTGCTGTTGTTGAGCCAATGAAGGTGAGGGAGGAGGGGGAGGTGTTGACTTTGGCCGATGGCCATCAGACCCTGAATTATTTGTCGGTGGTCCGGGAAGGCCAGATGACTCAGGAGCCATGCCCTGTAAACAAAACAAAGTCATCATTACATTTAATTTATTAGCATGTCGCATTTACTTGCATTTTATATCTTTCCATTACATACGAACATTCATGTATGTGCATCTTAAGTCAACTTAGTCTGCACATATAATCACGTAGTACATAAACTATTTCTAGATTTTAGCTTTGAACTTGCATGTTATAAATAGATTGTGTGCGTGTAGTCGTTAAAGAGTATTATGTAGTATGTGTGTATGTATGTGTTTACATATTTTCCACGGAGTGCGAAATCTGTTGCAATTTAATTTTATCTCTCCTCTGTGCAATTACGGCATTCGTGAGCATACATAAACATTCTGAGTTCACTTTCATTGGATTTGTCGTCAAAGACAAGACAAGACAACAGTTTTGGCACAAGAAAACCTTTTCATCCCAATTCTATCTCCAATTCCACACATTACAAACATTGCACATTAAATATTGCTCTGCTTAGAGTCTGACGAAATAATATTGGCACGGGAAATTCATATTCACATCAATCTAAAATAGGTTCACAAACCAAGAATTCTTCCAGCATGTAATTCTAAATGTATAACAAGTATGCATTTAAAGCTTAAGATGAACACTTAAAGTAAATTTAGGCACGAATAAGAAGAAAGTGTGTTGCAATGTCACTAATAGCTTTTCCATTTGACTTAATGAGTTTCAAGTAAGTAATTCGACTAATACTCCTGAACTTGTAAAGCTGACAAGCTCATTTCTGTGTGTAAGTGTGTATGTATATATTTTAAGACTCCTCTCAGCCTGTCTAAGCTTTTATTCTCCTAAAAATATGACACATCTCTCATACACGAGTTGTTTCTTCATAGCTCGTTTATAATGTTAAAAGCACCTTCCTTCCTAGTACCGCTTTACATCCAAACCACTTAAAACACATTTTAATACACTGAACGTAATGTGCTACAAAAGTTATTGTACGATGTACACTGCTCTATATGTTATAATAGCACTAGTCTTATGAATGACAATTTAATACTAGCAAAGAATATAAGCCATAAACATACATCCTGCTACAATAATAGTAGCTCTACTCTACTCTGGAGGTTCAAGTCTTTCTTTAATGCACTAGATGAGTCGCGACAGATACACAGAGGGTAATAGAGTGAAACAAAGTGACATCGTATTATCAACCCGTTACACTATGAAATGAACGAAACATTTTAACACGCACTTGTAGTACTACTAAACTACGTATTAGTTATTATGAACATAGGTACTTTCTCAACTCACACAAACTTATCCAGTCTGTGCTAAAAGTACTTTTAATAATACTATGATGCCTTGATTACTTTAAAACTTGTCTCCCTCTCTCTCTCTCACTCCTACCGCATATTAAATTGACTCGAACTTAATTTGCGTGTAATGTAAAATGCCCACATCTCACAAAACTCCAAAAAGCATTACGTACTAAACTGAGAGCAATTCTCAAAAATAATTCTACCACTAATTCATAACATACGTACCTAATACATAGTTAACAGATCATTCAAAGCTACCTCCTGATGAAGATGATTAACTTATACAAAGCTTGTCCAAAATAAATGTCAATTTGTTCTCAAATGACCTCTACAAGCAAATGAAGTTATTATTATAACCACAGCATTTTTATGGACATAATCTGTTTAATTTTCTAATTACACGCATAAATACAATTATGGTTATGCCTAATACACACCGCAAGCACACAATGGTCACACATAATCCTAAAATACAATTAAGTTGTAAAATCACGCCAGTCTGTCACACTAATACAATTGATCACCTGAAAAAAGATCCACTGTGGTTTATAGACAGTAAGAAATCCAAAACAACTACACCTAAACTTCACAGTGTAATAATTTGTACTATTTCGTAAAATTCATTTCATAGGGCATTTTGGTTTGAAAATGCAAGGAATATCTCCAACTTAAAAAACCTTCACAGCTGAACATCTCAATACACAGCTCCATATTTAGTTGCAATTACAATTAGTTTTATTTCAATAGAACATTTAGTACTGCGACAGCTGAAAGGTTTATGTCAGAAAAGAAGAGGCAGTGTCTCTGCTGAGTTGATTTATAACTCGACAAAAATGAAGATAAAGTGGAAGCAAAAAATTCTCGCAGCCTTGTCAACAGAATGTGAACCTTTTGAGCTGAACAAGATATTAAGGATTAGATACGTATAGCTGATTTACAGAAAGGGATATATAAATGTTGAAGAAGAGAATGCATTAGATTACTACATGTAGAGTTGCATTTGCATTTTATCGTGACCTTGTTTCTTTTCGCATGATAAATGAGTATTAATTGCCAAGCTCGTTCCCTCTCGTTCCTTTCATTCATTATTACTTCATAATTCAGTTCAAGTTTTTTCTGTGCACTTCTGTGTAAAATGTATACAACACAATGCAACTCAGCTTTGTATATATAGTACATCTTGTATCTACCTACGCAGTTTATACAAGTATTCCTCTACATGCACATGTATCTTATTTTATTTTATGTTGTTGTTATTGTAGTTGTGTACACTTTTACACTTTTACATTATACCAGTTGATATAAAGTGATCATGAACGAAGGAACGAACGAAGGAAAGAACGATGAACGCATCGCATTGATGATGATGCCTCATCCTCCACGCACCAATTGAGGTAGTGAAAGGAAGAAGAGTCTTATCACAGACAATTATATGGTTACCTATATACGTAATACATAATAATGATACATCATTCAACAATCAAGATCACGAAATGAAATCTAACAACATTACCACTGACTGACACACTACTAAACTACATACTAACTCTCTATATGCAATACGTTTTTATACAGTTACTTTTACTCATAACATTGTTACACTGTACATACTGATACAAAACAACGATGTTGTAACTTCACCTTGTAATCTTTATACATACACAATGCACACATACCTATATATACAATACATGGCCATTGCAAATCTTTTTACTTTTCCAAATGATTCAGCAGCAATTTACTTGCTTTTATTAACATACTCAACGAGCTATCAAATGAGATACACACGTGTTATTTTTCACATTTAATCATTTACAATGTTTCTTTTCTTACAATAAAACCTTTGAGAATACCTGTATCTCTGTGCATAAGTGTACAATAAAATCCGTCAACAGTAATAACTCTTCCACAGTAGTGCACTTGCATATGTAACAGTAATAATTATTTTAACAAGACAAGTACATTATGAGGTACTGTAACATAATATGGTAATGAAATGACACTAAAGCTCTATAGTACAACTATCAGTATGTTCAAATGCCTTGATTATTCACGCATAAAAACAAAATGAACATACACATTCCTTGTATACATGTGATGTAGTTAAAACTAATTCATTTTCATGTCAAGTTGATATAAGAATACTGCTACAATAAGAATGAATGCCTCTATGTATTAAGTACATTACACGATAAGATTTTTAGTGTAAATTAAATGAATGAAATGAGTGTAATCTTGAACATGAGTGTATTGTAGGAATACAGTGCAGTATAATTACAAGTGATCGACATAACGGTGTAGGTATATTGTACTAGGTATATTATAATGGTAGTTAGTGTAAGCTAAAATGGCGAAGGATTTTAGAAGTTGAAGTCAACGATGTAAAGGCCATGAAGTGGTAATGTACTAGCTCTACGAGTGAGTCGACGTATTAGTAGGAGTCGTAATGCACTGACTGAATGGTTCTATGCAGTAATTGCCAAGTGAAATTCCTTTACACACAAAAGCAGAACTATTAGCAAAACCAAACGAAGGTACTTATTACTACGACTATTACTACACTCTTCTGTTTCTATATATTGTTCTCATTTCCTATATACACATAGAATATTGCATTTCTACACACACTGTGTACTACACACACTACTACAAAATACTAATGCCTTAAATACATACAAGTAACTTGCTACACAGATACTCTGGTAGTATTTTGGTTTACTAGAATGTGTGTGTATAGAAATAGGTCGTAGTGTATTAGACAGTTGGCAATAATATGTATGTATATGTGCATATGTATAGAGTTTGAGTGTTAAGACTAGTGTGTATGTATTATACATATTGTACACATACTTTGAGTACAATTCCTTGCAGTGGTACTCCTACTACATATCTTTTGCATCTAGGTATCTATCCATCCATCTATCTATCTGTGTTATGTAGTATGTGTGCCTGCCCTACCTCACTTTCGGTTTCATTTCACTTTCTGAATGAAATGGACCAGTCCATTATGCCAATAGTTTAGGTCGGGACGGGATGGATAAAAGTAAACGAGGAAGCTAGTAGCTCTTCCTTCTTTCCTTGCATTGCTTGCCCTGCCTGCCTTGTCTCCACTACTATAAATGTATGTATGTATGTATGTATGTATGCTGTTCCTTCCTTAACTTGAATTGGCTCAGCTTTTGGCTTACTATTTTCCATGTAAGAGTAAGTAAGTAGTAGTAACTAGTAGTAAACTAACGTTGACTTTAGTACTTATATAGAGAGAGTCATGTGTATATAAGTATTTATACATACTTATATAGTATACACAAAAAGAGCGAAAAGAAGAAAGACAAAAATTTCATCTCTTTCTCTCTCTTTCTGCCTTTCCTTTGCTTACTCACTCAACTGAACTCTACTTTAGTTCTTTACGCGACTCAAGTTTACGTTTACACGCGCTTCTGCTCTGCCTAAAGGTCCTTATGTGTGTAGTACTGCAAACTACAATCTCTAAAAAGTCTGGATATACACACACAAATGCATTTCACTTTTGGAAATATATCTGTGTATACATGTACACACTACTAATATGGAAACTTCTCTTACTATTACTACTACAACTTAAACTACGAGCGAAAACAACTCTCCGACTGAGTCTCCGTCTGGTCTTCACCACCACGCTGTTACTACTACGACGTAAAGAGTTGTACGTAACAAAACGTAGTACTCTAGCACACAGCAAAACTCCATTTCCAAGTCTAAGAGTCAAGGCACAAAAACACTATTATCTCCACACTATCAACTACTTATATTATGTACTTCACCTACAAATACCACACGCTCTCTCCAGTTCTCCCGTCTCTTTCTCATCTTTACCTTAACTCCAAGTCCAACTCAACTTGCAACTCACTTCCCTGAATTTCCCATTCAAATGCAATCTTCGTATACACAGAGATAGCGAGAGAGAGAAGAAAATACACATTCTTACTTACTACCAGTACTACAAACGTAATGGGAAACTCATACAAAGAAAATACTACTACTACTACGCTTACACAGAAATGTCAACCTATTTTACCATTACACTTTTCTACTTCTTTACATGAACGACTGTATATATGTAGTAAGTGTGAGACAAACACGTGGATCTGCAAAAATACTCGGAAAATACTCATAGTATATTTACCTAAGACACAGAACGATTATAGTATGTGTGTAAATGTAGCTAATACAGCTATACTACAAATACGCGACGCATACAAATAAGTTCAATTCCAGGAAACACACAATCCATGTAATCCGCATTCAAGTGCTCAAGTTCCAGTTTGCCATTCACTATTTACCTTTGCTTCATCATCGTTATCAGCATTATCATCATCTTCATCATCATCCAACCGTGTATTTCTAAATCCCCCTTTGTAGCTGTAATTTGGCTACCTTTTCCGTGCTGCAACACAATACTCTTCCTTTTTCTCTCTCTCGCTTTATCTGCAGTCAAATTGTGTTGTAATGTAACGTGATAGTTTATATAGCAAAAAGGACGGCACAATACAATGAGTATATGTAGTGTGTGGATTATTGCGACAAAAACGAGAACACACAAGCACACTTTCCTAGATTGAGTTGCGCCCTGCTTCAAATCGGCATTGACATTCATTGCCATTCCTGAGATTTTACTTTGGGAGTTTGACCCAATCTCTTTATTTGCTTTTCCATTGTGTATCCTACATTCTATACTCCGCTCCTTCTCCGTAATACTTTCCATGCTTATTCTACCAGCTAGTATGTACCTAATACATGTATGCGTAAATCCTATATGTTTATACGCTTTATATCGCAATCTCGGAAAATACTGAGTATTCAACATTGAAGAAGGGAGAGAAAAGTACAAAAGTATACTCAGAAATAAACTACATTGTGCTTATACATTATATATTAGACATATTACAGTCTGTGGTATGTACCTACAGATAAACTCGGGTTGCTTTTCAATAGCTTTCTATATATAGACACTTTATAGGTATGTGGATACTATACATACAAATAAAAAGTTTTACGTTTGTTTTTGAAAAACACGTGGTGGAGCTCGTAGTATTTGTAGTAGTATTTGCAATCTGTGTGTAGCAATCGTATGCAGTGTATTTATTTTACCATCCTGTTTTTTGCTTACCTAACTCGTTTATTTAAAAAGTTATGTTACGCTACATTACCTTCCTACATATCATTATAACGTTAATCCACTAAACCACATTGCATGAGTCACACTATCTCACTCAATGTATCACTATTATCAAAATGAAAAGCTAATAGGTACTTAGTACTTACTTACCTAGGATACAACATGTATGTATATATACACTGTATAAGAATCGCAAGTACATTATTATTATTATCCATGTTACATACACGATGAACACGATACGGGATGATGACGGGGACTGTGTGTCTTTAGAGAAGAAATTCAACTGTGAGAAAATAACTGGAAAGAGTGCCCTGGAGGAAATATGACGCTTTGTTTGAGTGTATACAAGTACATAATATCACTCTCAGCATTTTTACCCTACATATAAGAATAACAGAATAATATACAGCCGCAAAACAAGTAATAAATTCAACTTGTACAAAACATGCACAACAATGCTGTCAATGTGCAAAAATGATGCAATCTGCCAAGTAGGTATAAGTATTCATGTTTATACCTTGAAAATAAATGGCACGTGGTGTACCATAGGTATAGTAGTCTGTCTGTGAAAATGTAATCAGCAATTCAAGACTATAATAAATACAGCCATGCTTTAATATAGAAACTTCATTTAGCAAAATGTAGGCACTCGCGTAGTAGGAGCAGGAAGAGAGTATTATAATCTTCATTTCATTTCCTGTGCACCTGACCCAACTAACATCAAACTCTGTTTAAACATCAAAGGAAAGGAATGTACAAGTTTTGAGTATGCTGAATGTTGTACTTTACTTATACCCACAGCCATTTGGGTTCAAAATGCATTCGGGTTACGTGAGTTAGTACAATACGGTGGTGAATGAACAGTGTGAAGTCAAGCGAAAGGAAGGTTGGAAGTAAACAGTAGCGTAAAACAAAACACAGTCATCGTGTCCTCACAAATACTGCATTGCAAACGCATCTGTAATCTAATAAAGATGGAAACTCAGACTAGACGATTCGTCCTTGTCAATTAAATTCAGTCTGATGCGACACTTGTAATACTAAAATTTAATTTGCAGCACTTCCTTGTTTATAAGAATCTACACTGAAACGACTGAAACGAGCACTATCGATATTTGCATTAAATTATTAGATAAACAGTGTCTTACAGTCTTACAACAATTGATCTGAAATCTGTATTGTGGAAAATAATTGTGTATTTACTTTATATATACCAACTGCTAGTTAATTTGTACCTGTATTTATAGAAAATTTATTTGCTTTTTGTCCCTTGAACTAATCGTCTGTTTTTGTACTTCTTCACTTTATAGGTATCTTGTAGGTGTAATTTGTATGAATAAAACTTTTTCTTAATAAAATATCACACATTTGTACAAGAGATAGTTCTAGTACTTGTTATTTCAGAGTGTTAAGCATATATAGAATGGAATTTATACACTTTATGTAGGTATGCATTTACATTGACGCAAACACGTGTAAAGAGATAAACTCATCAAAGCTACCTTTTTCTTGTTCTTCTCAAATTCTCACAATTATCATTATGTTATCAGTAACAAATACATTTCCTATAATATGTATGACTGCATACAATTTATTATAATAAACTGATACGTGTAAGCACACTAGTATAAAGGAAATGTAGACTGTAAAACCCCAATCATCCAGTAATGCATTCAGACATTTACAATTAGCTCCTAATGAAATAAGGAAAATGAATGGGAATTCTATTGATGCTTTTTCAATTGCGTTCGACTTGACCGCTATGGCTCTCCCCCATTGCATTGCCTTATTGCATTTGCCACACCAAATCACATCAAATGAAAGCAAAAGTAATGATAGAGTAGTATGTGGTATAATGCTAGTGGCATTAGTAATGCAAGTGAGTTGAGAAAAAAAACATGTGTGTCAAGCCCACAATAATAATCATTTACCGTCTATTCTATACTATCCCTTTGTATCTCTATTATCAATATCTATCTAACTATTCTATCATTCATAATACAAAACCATACCGCTATTTATCATTTGACTACCAATATACATAGGTACTACACACATACACATTAAAACTGTTCAAGTTTTAAGGACATCAAGCAACTATCACGACTGTACTGTACATTATAGCTACACGTAAAATACACAATGTAACTAATCCATAGTAAAACATTTGGTTTGTCGTGCTTAGAATCAAAGTCACAGTCGCCTGTGTCGTGTTTCTCACATCCCATCGTTTCCCATATATTTACATGTACATCATTATCTCATCACTACTGTATCTCTACACTACACACATTACATGTACAAACTAACTCTGATGCTCTTGTATTATCAAACCATATCTTTTGATTCATTCATAGATCTTAATGCAATTACTTGCCATTACTAAAGTATAGTACTACTAAACTTTGTACTACACAAATACACGCGCACATTATTATATCAGTTTGTACGTGTCTTTGACATTTCCTAGTGCAGTAGCAGTATACATAATAATGTAGGTACATAGAGAAACGTTCACATCCATTAAACTGCTGTATATGTATGCTTCGTGAAATTCTACAAAGTCAAGTTAGTGATACATTGAATGAAAATTAGTGCTTAAAGTTCCATGCTCTTGCACGCTAACTAAGTTATAGTGTCATAGTGAGTTGGAGTCTTTGTATGTATTGGTATGAAGCACACACTTATATAATTAAAGTTGGTAATAGTGTTAATATGCTTTGAGTGGTTTGGTTGTGTCTTGTGTCTTGATAGTAAGTATTTGGTGTCGACGATGAAATCAAAGGAGAGTCTGAAGTTTGAAAGTAAAGCAAGGCTTTGTACCTAAATTTCGTTAACGAGTGTGCATTTCCATGCATGTAGTATTCGTAGTAAAATAAAAGTGAACATGAATGCACGTGTAATAATGAATGATACGTACAGTATATTAGAGAGTGTAGAATTGTATAGGGTAGTATAGACTAGTCTTTCCACAAATCTTTCCCTCTTTCTCGAAGAATGTTTGTTCATTGCAATTTATTGCCCTAGTCACTCAATTATATTGGCTAAACGTAGAAATGCACATCTTTTTTGCGATAGAATACAAAAACTCATCTCTAACTTAGTTCATACAACACACGTACACAGTTATATACACTCTCAATTGGCACACACCACTTTTCTCATTAACGTGACTCTCTGTGTTCTCAAGTGAAGTGAGTGACATTCCAAATCCTTTCAGGCCAAAAGCCTTCTCCCTACAATAATCCCTATGTACACATGGCCAAACAATATTGCACTGTGCATCTCAATTCCTTTTTCCTCCTGTTAAAATATCTTATACCTACTACTATAACTTTGTCAAGCCGGTCTATAGATATTTTCTACTCAAACTTCCACCACAACTACAAATGTACGGCACACGTCTATGTATCACAAGAAACAGCTGTAAAATTGACTCGGCACTGACAACAAACCTTTCAAAACACCCACTCACATATTTCCTATATACGAACCAAGGAACGACACATGCATAATAAATAAACGTGAGGCAACCACCACTACTCAAGTCATTCAAATGAATACGACATACATAGCCAATTAATTATGCATTTAAACGCGTATAGCACACTTTTTTAGCACTGTCTGTGTAGCATTAAACACATCAGTTACACAATATCCAATGTTTACAGAATTTACTAATCCCTTGACACTGAAAGAAATCTCTGACATACTAATACTAATATATGTGCAGATGTGCACTTATATTTTTAGATTCCATTTTAAACACAGTCAATAATACTCAAATAGTTTTTCAGCATGTAAATACGTGTACTACAACATGAGTATACAGTATAAAGATGCTGCTTTAAAAAAGTCAATAATACTCAAGTACATGTTTCACAAACACCAATTTTTTATGAACGTAATGAGCAGCAGGTTACTATCAGTCTTTTATACATTAATGCAATGCCACAATTCAGTGTTACAATATAGTGATGAATGTTTTAATAGCGTGTTTACAGTTTTAGCGCACACACGTTATAAAATGGCAGTCATCCTGTGCTTGATGTGTTAATCTACGCATAGACATCAGACAATGCATAAAGATGTAATTAAGTTGTGTAAACACACTAGATGAGAAACGAGATGAGGCGAAGAAGGAAGAAGACAATTAATAGACCGTTCCACAACATTCATTACCTACCTACTATACTGGTGTCTATGTACTCTCATCTATGGCATCCCTAATTTGTCTACCATAATAATAATACCAGTCTCGTACTATATGCATTTACAAGAATGAATGGAGCAAAACAAACTACTGGTTCTCCAGGATCACAGAGAGGATTCTAATAGCACACCCATTTACAATAGTCAACCGGTAACTATTATCATTATTGTATAATAGACACCCAGACTCATGTAAATATACCTATACTACAAACGTCTCAACTCAAAGTGTTATACAATTACAACTCGATATACATTATACTTAAATAAAGTTGTTAAGACTGAGTCAGTCCTCAGTCGAGTCTCAAACCTAGGACGGAAATTATATATGAATGAACACAATGTAAATGTATAGTGTTTGTGTATAGAGTAAAGATACCAAGAAGAATTACACTGGGCTTCTGAATACAAATTTCGTCTATGTATTTAAACCCTAATACAGAATACAGAAAATGTATTAGGAACGAATTAAGTTAAAACATCCTTTCTGTATAGGTATATTAGGACGAGACGGATACAGGAACACCATACTAGTGGGATTTCTATTGTTTGTGTATAAATGGCTAAAATAGGAAAGTTTAGTGATGCTCAAAGTGAAATAGTCCCTCTTTGTATACACGTCCACGTTAAGGAGTCATGGATATAAATAAATAGTTTGTCGGAATGGTAAAAAAGAGGGAATTATGTTCGTAGTGGTAGTATTGGAGCGTACTGGGAGTTTCCACGTAATTGCATTTACAAATAGACATGACAAGGAGAGAGTATGAATGGGATAGGTCATACGAATCAAAAACTAAACCACACAACACATAATGTATATAGTATAGTTACATACTACTTAGTGCACACAGGGTTGACTACAATAACAAAAGGATGGAATGGTTGGTTGGTTGGATTGGGATTGGATGGATGTTGTATTGGAGTATATACATACAGAATATAGTGTTGCCTTTGCCTTAATGTTAGTGTACAAGTACACTCTGTGTTTACGCTCACATTATAACAGGAAGTCCAGGAATGCAACCGGAAATTTTTTCTTGCCAAGAACCCAACCTCCCCTACTCTCAATCTACAATCCTCATGAACCTCATCTCATCTATTCTATCATCAACAACTAAACACACGTCGAGTCAGCAGTCAGTCCGTCAGCAGTGTTCTTCCGATTCAGTCGCTCATTTCGTCTGGCTCCACAAAACTTTATGCTTCTCTCTTTCTCTCACTCTGTGAATCTTCATTTACAACACATATATTACATTATGGAGCGAGTCGTTGCTAGTAGTAGCTCAGTTAGTCGAGTTGAGTTGAGTCAGACTGACTGGCTTGGCTGGAAGACTAGTTTTTGACGATTCGTCGAGTCACAGTAGTTTCCCATGCCACATAGACATAGTAATTGCCAAATAAACCGTAGAAACGAACACAAAACTCAGAATATAAACAAGTTCGGCTAATAACCGGCTGCAGACTCACTGGAATGAACTCAACTCATGGTACAAGTACAAATACACTGTAGTACCTCTATCCAAATCCAGTTGGCTATGTATTGTAGTAACTTGCAAAAGTTTTACACTACGTATTACACTATTGAGAGCATGGGGTAGTATAGAAACAATGTTAAAATGTAAAAAACATCATATATCTTTCTTTTAAGAACTAACTCGTCGTTTCATGCTAGAATAGACGGCTTTTGCAGACTATAGCTAGGTATTTATGTATGTACATTTATAATATACTGCTATGTGTATGTGTACATGTGAAATGTAGCATTGCTGTCAGTACATGTACTTGTACTTTTATTATATCGGAGCCGAGTCGTTCGAATCCTTTTTCAGTATCATGTATTTTGCCGAAGGAAAATCACTCAGCTGATTGTGCATCACCACGTGCAATTTTCATTCACTCAAGAGAGATCTCTCTCCCTCACTCAAATACACTTACAGTACAGTCTGTGTCATACATTTTTATGGCAGCTGATCCACTTACGTACCTATATACATACACCACAACCAAAGTGCTCTTCTAAACTTTTCTGAACATACGATTTCCTTTTCTATGTATTTAGCTTGTCTTTAACAAAAATACTATGCTTTGTAAAAAGCTTGTACCTATAAATTTTAAATCTTTGAAACGCACATCACGCTTTAATTTTTTCCCACTAATTTGGAGCTACTTAAATAATATACTTTATCTGTTCAATTATGAATACCTTACTATAGTAGATTAACGATCAGCAATTTCGACCTGTTAAAAAAGGCAACAAACTGTAGATACACGTGTACAGTAGTAGTCTTACTAAATACTCGAAGTAGTATGTAGGTAGGTAAGTTTTTCATTGACAAATGCCATGTATGTATGTAAAGCTATTTACCCAGTGAGAAGAAGAAAGTTGAGTTTCTGTTGAACCTTATCACATCAGCATAGAGATGCTACGCCATGAATACATTATGACGAAACTGTGCACTTTTACACTCTATAATGGATATTAGGAAGGAGTCCGTAGTAAAACTGCACAAGTGATCCACAGGAATCCAAATTCTGGGCTTCGCAGTTCTGAGTCAGTGCACTGAAGTGAGCTTGATTCGCATTCTACTACTACTATGTATGAAATACAAACTTAGCTACCTATACATATCGGTTGTAAGGCTCCTACTACTACGAGTACTACTACTACAAATACCATTACGGCATGATACTCCATTCTTTTCTTTTCATATAAAATACTACACAAATACTACGAGACTACACCAGACCACTTACTATTACTACATGTGCATCTGCTGCCTATTGCATGCGTTGCATTTTGCATCTGATCTTCTACTTCCCTAAACATGTCATAAATCCTGGTCTTGCCCTGTCCTAGCCAAACCCAACCCGAGCCACTACCAGCCATCAAACCTTATGCACACGATATACCACACAATACTATCACAGTTGGGAATGTATAAAAATGTAATACATACTCGTGCTATGTAGAAACATAATACATGTGTATAGTAGGTACATAGTAATATTATAGAGAAAAAAGTGCAGTCCACTTTCTAGCAGATCCATTGCCTATTCTGCTCTGCTCCATGCAATATTGTGATGCTCATTCCATTCATGAATTTTTTCACCCGTAAAAAACGTCCAAGAGCAAGTCTTTCGTTCTTTCCTATTGAAAACCAAACCATGTCATCCAACCAGCCAGCAGACACCAAACCTACCACAATTCTCAGTGTGAGAGTTAAAAGAAATGCCTGCCTGCCATTGTCATCATCATGATTCATATTCATACTATACTCGTCCTACCACCATACTACACTCCAAAGATAACGCTGTAAAAACACTTGCCCAGATATATGTATACATAATACTAATACAAAAAATAACTTTTAGTATTACAACATACATAGCGATAGAAGATCCAATGTAACTTTAGAAAATATATTACACATACCCATACCTAATAACACTATCTATAGATACATTTATAATCCACAAGGCTACCCTACGGCAGTTCTGATGATGCATTGTGTTTATGCAAACTGCAAAGTTTGATAGTACACCCAACACCCAAGTATTGTGAATCTTATCCACATTCACTTCAACCAAATAAATTATTAACCCATCGATAAGTATTTTATTTCCAACAGCATAATGTGTTCGGCCGACTCAAGCAATTTATGATGTCGATACTCTAAAAATAGTTTCATGTTGGTTTTTGGGTATGGCTTGACTTGCAACAATCTACATTTTGTAAGAAAAGAGCATTTTTTAGTTGGAAATGATTTTCTGTGTGGTGTGAGTGTATTGTGTGTAAATGGGTATTGGCGATTTTGTACAGAGTGTGTGAAATTGTACAGAAATGTGGTCAAGAGGTTGACATACCGGTGCCGGCAGAGGATAATGTGAAGGCGGTTGATTCTCTCCAGGTCTCATCCCAGGTCCCGGACCTGGGTACCTTTGAGCAGGATGTGGCGGAGGGTAATGAGGTGACTGAGGAGGTGGAGGTGGGAATGGTTGTTGTTGGTGCGGAGGGGCTTGCGGTGGAGGAGGTTGATGGTGCATACTACCAGGATTATAATATTGCTGTGAAGGATGTTGTTGTTGGGGAGGAGGACCTGGCGGCCCACCACGAGAACCTCCAGGAGGGGCACCCTGTAAAACACACAAAGGGAAACGTTTAGTCTCATCCTTGTCTCATCCAAATTTTGCAAATAAGCAAAAAGCAAGCTTTCTTAAGATTTAGTGAAAGCGATTTTGGGCAAAAGAAACAATAACTAATTGCTTGGAAATAAAGACTGTGAGAGAATTGTCAGAATTTAGAAAATACTTTCTTGCATAATAATGTACAGATTCACTTCCTACATATTAAGTCCAACTTGAGATTAAAATCGGCTTTAAACAAGGGTATCAAACTAAACCTTTTTTAGCCCAAAACCCCTTTGTTGGAAAAAATGTGCCAAAAATATGCATGTAATGCAAGTTGGAACATTTTCAGGGGATGCACAAGCCGTGGTGCAATGTCACTACATACGGTCAAAGCTATGACTGCCAGTATTTTAAAACAGCCTGAACCGAACATGAAGAATTGAACAATAACTAATAAGACTTTTTTTCAAACCGTCTTTCCATTAAAGACAATTTCCCGTCTTAATAAAACATACACACGGACACACGTACCTAAATAGCTGTAAGCAGTGCTAAAAGTATTTCCTTACATTTATTGTGAAGCCTAAGTGTTTGACTCGGCTGGATCCAATATGCAATATGTACATAAGTGCTGGAAACGAAAAGGTTTATGCACATAAAGCCTGGTTGAAGTTAAGTGATGCTGTATTTGCAGTCACAGTCACACTACTACTACTGTTTTGCGTTTCATAGACTTTCTACACATGCACACGCTTCGACTTACATTGCTCCGACTTATTGGAGTGGCGGGGAAGAAAAAAGAGATAAAGGCGAAAAGTTTTTAGAGAGAAAAAGCTTGTGTGTTGCTTGAGCCAACATAAGATATGACTATGACTTTTCTGCTACAAGCACACGAGAACCAGAAAACTACGCTACTCTGTACTACATACTTTACTTTGTACACTTCCAACTACCACTACTGTGTTTTATGTTAGTAACGTAAAGTATAGTCGTCGTAATGCCAGTAATAGTAACAGTCCTACGTATGTACGTATAATATAATAGTCAACTCAACCTATCCAGGCAAAGAGACCAATCCAAACCCAACGGAACAACGAAACGAGTAAAGTGCACACACTGTGTAATAGTAAGAAATAGTAGTAGTACAAAATAGTAGTAGTAATAGTAGTAGTGCAGTCGAGTCGACTGACATTCGCAACCAATTCACGAAGCCCTGACATTGACCCTCTTTTTATCTCATTCATACATAACAGCAAATCCACATCTTCCCTTCCTTTTTCACCTACATTACTTTACTCCAGAGTCGACGAGACCAAACTACCACGCTAGATATAAAGTGTAAACCTCCTATGTGTAACATAAAGTCCTTCTGCCTGGATTTCTACCCGATATACCTACATGAGCAAACTTTTCATACCAGATTAGGATATAAACCTTTCCATAAACCGTCACAGTGTGTAACACCAATACTATTAGTAGTTTCGTTTATACAACTCTCGTAGTAGCACACTAACTGCATTCTTCTAATGTTACCAACACTATCTGTATATGTATAGAGTGTAAAACACTACCAGCTTAGTAAAAGTGTCTATACATCTAAAGGTACCTTCCATTTTACTTAGTCTATGTCCTATGCGTATAGATGCATTACTTAGTTAGTGTGTCTGTAGGTATATTGCATCATTTATAATGTAGGTACATTTATTATATTTGTCTCTCTTGCGGTATGCAATGTCATTTCGTGCAAATACAGATACGTGTGTACTAGAAATATATTTTGTATGTGTGTAGTAAAGATACAGCTACTAGTGGAATGCAGTATTTATTTTATACCAACTGTTCCTTTCCTTAAGGATTGCGTAAGAACCGAGTCTTTGTATTACTTTAAGGGTGAAGAGAGAGAGACATTAAAACTAAGTCGGGAAAACCCTCATAGATACCTACTACTCAATTTGAAACTATTTCACAGATACAACTAAGTAAACACACAAGTTTACATGTGTATATTTATAAGAGACCACAGCTACAGTGTGGTGGTTCTACGTACATGTGTTTGCATTATATATATGTACATTGCGTAGACTGAGTATAGTTTTGTTGAAAGTAGTTTGGAGTTTAATGTGGATTTCACAATATAATAGAGATAGCTAGGTATAAACTGGCGTGGATTTCAAAGTGACACAATGTGTTAAAAGATTAGAGAGACTCAACTTGATTTAACTTGACTTTTCTACTCAATTCGCCAGGGATTTCACTGGCTAAAATTCATTTTGAAGACGCGATGAAGGCTTAGAGGATTGTTTACAAAGAATTTGCAGTAATCATAAGTTGAGTTGTCACCATTCAAAGTCAGTATGTGAGGTCAATAACTAAATGTCACGTTAAAATTAAATTCCATGTGTATAAACGTGTAAGTTAGAATAATTTCCACCGTAGGATTAATACACAGGTCCGGACCACGCTTGGTGAGTCAATGCTATGTAATTCGGATAATTAAGAAACACGCATTACGTTTCACAATAAAATTTTGTTCAGATTCCTGTACAATAAAAATGAAACGTGTTTACTGTTAGTAATTGTAGCAACATATGAAATTCAGGTGTCTTAAATGTAATATGATGAAAATAGAGGGTCATGTGTTTGGTGGCTTAATGTCTGTGTAATAGACGACGCAAAGCGTTTTGATGCTTTTACTTATTTCTCGCCCGGAAGAATAAACTAGCTAGACCATCCAGTTTGACATTTACAGAGTTCATATACGACGACATGATAATAAAAATCCCAAAAGAATCCACCCGCGACAAACAGCATCATTTTGGAAATCTCGAGAATCCTATCCGGATATCCGTTGCCAGAATGTCTTTCTTCCATTTGCTACACAAACATAGATCTTTCTACTTTACAAGGGACGAGGGACTACGATATGATATAAAATCTAACATGTGCCTTGCTCCTAAAATACAGATTTTAAAATTCACGTATCGTTGTGAATAATTTATAGGTGAAAGTCAAAAAAGTGTAAAAACACACATTATATTTAGTATACAACTGCATGAAGTTGCATGTGTATGTAGTAATACAAATTACTATTACGTAACAATATTAATCCCAAATTCCTCCAATATTGCCGGAAGAGACTTTCTACTTGCTTCTTTCAGATTATCCCATCTCTGCATCTGCAAAAATTGAATTACTGGTTCGGAGTTGAAGCAAAGTTATTTTTTCCAATTGGAAGGCAAAATGTTAAAAAAACAGCTATACACCAGTACATGCAATCAAAAGTTGTAAAAGTAAAATGAGTCGATGTTTTGATTCGAATTCTATTTTCAAGTAGCAACACTAAAATATTTTATACTTATTCATCTCTATCTAGCATAGACTAATATGGTGTTCATTTATTTTGATTTTAGATTCGGAGAAAAGTAGCCGTAGGGTAGAAATGAAGAAGAAAGTTGCAGAAACTGTCTTGTCTAATTTACTTGTGTTAAGTTCATGCCATACCTATATATATACTTCCATGTCTTTTCTCATCTTTACATCTGCTAGTATGCTATGAATAAATAGTAGCTTTGTAGATTTCTTGAAAGTTGAGTTTGTAGCGGGCGGAGAAGGATCTGGCACGACGGGTTGAGTCAGTCCCGTCAAGAAATATCAAACTAACTAACTAGATATATTCTATTCCTTCATTCCCTGTGTTCAACTTATGATTGAAGAAGGAAGACAACAAGGCATCTCGTATGAATCATGAAAGTACAACTGGGAACTACGACTAATAGGATTGTGTTTCTTTGCATATAATAAAAACACTCACATCCACCTAGACACATATAATAATACCTACACACAAATAGAATTGAAACAGCTTATTATTAGCGAGGCAGCAGGTAGCTATTCTAAAATCATATCGTTGTGCACCATACGAAAATAACACGCCCGTGCATAAAAGGATTTCTCATGAGAAAAGATGAAATTGTATGAATGCTCAATCTGAACAAACGATCGTATTGTATAAATGTACAAGTACCTATACACATACTATACACTTATACTGCATGATAATAATATTCTGATAAAGTAAATACCTTGGTAAATACAATTCCTCCTGATTCTCGAGATTCCATATTATTACTACGTATTATCATTACTAATGCTCCTACAAATAACAAGTACAAATACCCTATTATACTTCTCGAGTCTAACAAATCATAAATAGAGTTTCTCTTGAAGGTAGGTATATACAGTAGTAATATCAAGAGTATAATATTTCATTGTATCTGTCATATCTTTCTCGAGTCATTCACATCAAGAGTATCTGTAGAGAAACAGATGGACGAGAGAGTCGAGTATCCTCGTACTATGTATAATTCTACCATGCCAAGCCAATAGAAATAGAAAAGGTAAAAGGCAAAGCGGATTCATGAATTGAGAATATGTGTGCATTATATAGGGAAAGAGAGAGAATTCGGGGAAAAACAAGTCGAGTGAAGGAAAGACATGTATTTGTAGTACATAGGAACAGAACACAGGCAAGAGAGACTAGAGAGAGTCGAGAGAGAGTTTTTCATGTGAGTGACTGTGAGTCGACTTGAGTTTGAGACTAAGTATAAATATCAACGACAGAATGAGAAAAGGATGTAGTTGTAGTTTGGATGTAGATGAGGGCAGACTCCTACTACTACTAGAGAACTACTTGTAAAAGAAAAGTCGAGACAGAGTGAGAAAGGACGAAGAACGAAGTAAAGTAACGTAAACTAAAGTGACGGCTCTCTCACTCTCTCCCTTTCCTTTTTCCTGTATTGTGTGTTGGCTGTGACTCTGGCTGCTGGAAGTCTAAATAGTAAGGGAGTTGTAGTTTTACTAGGAATAGTGTGATGCGGATGCGATAGAGAATAGAACTCGACTGCATGGCGTGCTATGGCATGACTGTGATTATTAATCCCGAAAGGCGAAAGAAAAGGATAAGTTCTGTCGTCCTAACCCTCCGAAAGTCTGACTCAGACTGTTTCTCTCATCACGAAAACCTTCCATTCTCTATCTATCTCAACCTCAAACTAAACTGCTTCGGCTTGACTTTCCTTAGGCTTCACTTCAGCTGATGTGATGTGAACTGGTGTGATGTCATGCTACATATAAGTACATACATACACATACAACTACATTATACACCTAGCTATACATACACATACACTATACATTCAAATACTACGTAGTATCTTTTCCAACTCTCTCTATAGAACTATTCCTATGTATTAAAGCCATAATACACTTCTTATAAACTCTTATTCTTTCTACACTCACATAAAACTTGATGCATACGAAAAGAAACTATTTAGGTGTATTGACTACGGCTAGTACGATACTATTACACGAGATTGAAATATATCACTAGGACTACCTTTACTAAAACCTAAACGAAACTACATTCAAACAAAGATTCACACGTACTTTACGTAAGAACGTGTTATTATTTTATATTTGTGCGTATAGCTACTAGTAGTAGGTTTATACTTAGAAAGACATTCATGTATTATAGCACTAGCACATGGATACACACACAATTTTTATTTTGAGGACTGTAGGAGGTATTTTAGAAGTCTATATCAGTTTCACTCTCCAGGATCTCCTCACTTTTATATATTGCATTTTGTACTGTTATTCTATTCAGTCTATTTAGGGAGCATGAGCTAAGGTATACATAGGCGACTGTACTCAATGGACTTGCTTTTACTTCCGAGCTTCATCAAACTTACTTTATACTTTCCACTTCTCGTCCCGAGACCAAACAACTCGCATCATACACACACTTCGCAGAATCCACTCGTCCTAACGTTGTTGGGCTTTACTAAACTTTCCCTTTCATGTTCTGCCACACACACAGACACACACATACAAATAGACTATTATTCTACGCTCTTTTCTAAGACGAGCATTGAATTGGAGTATCATATATTTATCCTTCATAGGGTATAGTATCTAACACAATACTTTATGTATGTATTGCATATCGTTTAGAGAATAGCCAACTCATCTTCTCCCCCTTTAACTACTTTAATACTTCTTAGTAAGTATGTAAGTAGTTTTCCAACAATTTCATTCAGTTCCCATTTGTTTTTTGATGTTGGAATAGTTGATATTACACATAGCAAGTTAGCAAGTAAACAAACTGTTTAAGAAATTGAACAAAGGCAACCGCTTTATAAAGCTTTGCTTTTAATATGCCTAAGCAGTGTATAGAATGTCGAACACGTTAAGTGCATGCACACAAAATTTATTTCTAGCAAATAAGCAGCTTAAAACATACTACCTAAATCAAAAACTTTCCATATGGATATGCCAGGCATGTCTACAAAAATAATGTACGAGTTGAGTTGACATAGACGAGACAATAGTACTATTAGTAAGTATACGACATAAGATTTCTGACAATGATTTTTGACTGGTTAATTATGATGAATGATGTTTGGCTCAGTATAAACTTGAAATGTATACATATGTGTATTTATACACCCAGCTCAATGACAAAACGCACATTAGGTAACTGGAAATGTAAAACTTTCCATGAATTGGAAAGACAGTAATAAATCCCTCAGAGAATTTCATTTCATGTATATATTTGTAGTAAATTTAATATTCTAAGGTGTAGATCGAAAAATTGCAAATTCTCTATTAAAAATTAACCTAAGAAGCTCCTAATACACGAAATGATGCAACAAGCCAAAACGAAGGGAAAAAGTAAATAGTGACTGGTATAAAAAAATTTGCACAAAATGCAAAGTCTGAAAGTTCTCAATTCATTATATGGGTAGGTATACAACTAGTTGCTTTTGCACGCTACAGTTGTATGGAGTCTAGTAGTAGTCAAGAGCGGTACATTAATGTGTAGTATACAGTAATAATAACGGATATGGAAAATCTTATGGTATAGGTTTCTATAATGTATAGAGCTGAGGACGGTAATCAAAACAAACAACTTGTACTACTACCTAAGCATGAATTCATTCATTCTAAAGTTGAATGTCAAAGCCAACGCAAGTCAAGTAGTCATTTCAATTCAATTTCGTTCAGCTTTTCCCTTTTTATGTAGATATGTTGAGATAGAGCTCTTGAGCTGCGGTAAAACATCAGATAAGTTGCGCAACTACTTACTATTAACTATTTTAGATTGACTACACAACTCACTGCCAATGCTCCTCTCCTATTTAATACACAATGTTTCCAACCACACACTCAAACACACAGCTCATACACAGAGATACCTATTTCTGACTGTGAATGTGAATGTGGTATGGTGGTAGAGTGAATAGAAGGAAGTGGGACAGAACAGGAGGGTTCTTTGTTTTTTTTTATTACTTTGTTATGTATTATTCTGTAACTTCAAATTCTGTATCGCTTCCAACAACACCGATCCAACGATATGATACAATCAGGCAATCAGCAATACAAAAAACATAAGTAAAAGTAACAAGTTCAGCCTCATAGCAAATTACAAAGAATCTATCAACCATGCCGGTATATATCAGTATTACATACGTATACTATGTGTGTTGTTTAATACTAATAGCTGATCCAAGTCCAAGTACTAGTATTTAATGCGTTCCACAACTTTACTTTAATAATAATGACAGGTTGTTACACAGTTGAAAACATAATGATAGGTCTGGGAGTTTTTATGTTGTGAAACATCGGAAAAATAAACAATCATGAATAATATCTTCATCCAAGATGCATTAATTACTAATGTAAGAATTATTATAGCAAACTTAGAATGCATTAGTGCATGAAAGAGTTTATTTGGTTTTACAGAATTTAGTTTTTTACACCAAACAATAATTCATCTATATTTTGGACTAAATTCATTTCCTATACTTTAATCGATGTACTGGACTTTTTTGTGATGCATTAAATTATGTTTTAAATTGACTGTAATAAATACTATTATGGTTGAATATACATCCCAGGATTTCACTCTAAATAAATCCTCTTGCAATGACCAACATAGTACTTTGAATTGTGAGTAGTGTAGTTCCCATAATATTCACAACACAGAAAGTATAGTAGTAAAATAAATAACTGAATGCATTTATCAAAGTGCTGATTAAACTGAAAACGACTGGAAAAGTGTTCTAAACTGTTGAAAACCATTCATCAAAGTGAAATGAGCGATATCATCAGGACGACATAATTACATTGTACACTTCCATCTCCATCATCATTAATTCAATTCATGAACTTCCCTAAAATTACATTTAGTATAGTGAGAATGAATGTACTTATAGGTACTACAAATAACAAGTGACAACACAAAACACTGCTGAGCACGCTATTTGTAGTTTATGCAGATACGATGTCTAGTTAGTAACACTACAGTATAAAATAAACGAGTACATACCTACTAATACACATTACTTAAACACAAATGATTAACTATACAGAGCTTGTTTGCATTGAAAAGAGAATACTATTATGCTAGTGCAATTAAACAAATACTGCTACAACAAGTTCAATACAATAATAGTATGCTTGATACATTATGCAAAATAGAAATGCATTATTATATCAATGGCATGTATACAACGTACATTTACTAGACTATTGTATATGTAAAGTATAATATGCTTTTAATACAGTGAAATCCATTAATCAGTCATGATTTTTGATTATATGGCTATACAATAACTGCAATGTGTAACACACTCAAACAATTGTATGTAAGTCATAGGTATAACTATCACATTGTAGTGTTACAGGTCCCAGTATGAATGGAGCCACCAGGAATAGAAACCAAATGATGCCCATGGGAATGTCAATGTATGCAAAAGAAAGGTCATTCAATTTCTGTTCTATATACAGATAGTGCAATGTCTACTAACTGTTATTATCCAATAAGCAACCCATACATGTAGTAAATACATGAAGCATAAATAATGTGTATGCCTAATGTATCTGTATTTATTATTTGCCTACTTTCCTTTGAAAAAGAAATATTTGTTGCAGTTTCTATTGTCAATTGTATGGTAGTTGATAGGAATACAAAGATTATTATTGGAAATAAACCACAGCTGACTGATTGAATAGAATGGAAAATACTGACATTGTACACTGCTGAGTTTATACATTGACATGGATTACTTATTAAATACTAGTAATGGATTTAGGTATTTATATTTGGGTTGTTTGTAGTATCTAGCTGTGTGATATATTAGAGACATTGTTATCAGTTCTAGATATGTGTACAAATATATGGAGTTGTCTGACGTTTGGACAGGTTTTTGGATACGCACTTGTAGTGTAAGTGTAGTGCATGTGTGTTTCTTTGTTTGGAATTAGACAATGCAAAAGGAAAATAAAATCTGCAGTTTGCAAATGCATGTCTTGTACGTAAGCTGTAGGAGAAGTAGGCGTTTAATGTTTATGCACTCTAGTGTGTTGTACAAAGTAGCAATAATCCCACCTCCTGTAAAAGGATGTCTATATTTATACGTAAAAATAAAATTAATGCATTGCAGTGTAAAAAAGCGATTCGCCCGGAAGTAGAAGCCGGCCTACCTCAGATTTGGCATGCATCCAGAAAATAAGCCTCGACATTGACATGCATGCTGCCATACATGTGGCTGGCAGAGTGTCTGAAGTGTAAATCTGTAGAATGTGTACCAAAAGCGAACTCTGTCATATATACTTGTGTTGTATAAGTTTAGTATACACATACCTACATGTACTATACAGTCAGATAACCTCATGTCGTCTCGCTCGTGAAACGGCAAATCAAACTGAAAAGAACTAAAAAGAACAGAACGTAGCCGACAATTTCCTTCTGATCTCCACCGATTTTTTTCTTCCTTTCTGTGTTCACGATTTTTTCCATCTCTCAAAGAGTTGGCATTTTCAAATGTGACAGCAGTACAGATAAAAGTGTCTGTAGCTACTACCATACTGGATTTAATCCCGAATTTGCAAACTTCACCATGCTTTTAGAACCTAACCTTTGTAAATTGAATCGCCTTTCTACGAAGTATTAATAAATGCTGCATGAACACGTTACATTATGCTATTATTATTAGCTATTACACGATGTACCTAGTCTGTATTTTATTTTGCGTTATTATTTAGGCAACAAACTAGAGCTTCGCACCATAATCATACCCAAAATTCGGTTAAAACTGCTACAGACACAAAATAACAACTTTCAATTTTCTTTGACGTTGAAAGTAATTACGGAAACAAACAAAACAAAGCACATATTACATATATCTACCACATACTTGATAGTTAGCGAAAATTTATAAGTCAGGCCTTAAAACTTAAAAACTTAAAATATTACGTCTGACTCGGTTTTACGCTCAA
>JAQFYB010001623.1:0-30966 GCA_034694085.1 Pogonognathellus longicornis
AGCCAGCCAGCCAGCCAGCCAGCCAGCCATACACACACGAAACTGAATTCTTATAAAGTAGCAGTTAAAACCGCTACTTAATAAAGAATGTTAATTACATACAAAAAGTGAAATGTTTCACCTGATTGAATGAATTAAAATAATTACGACCATAATATCATTGGTGTTAGGTACTAGGGTACTACACATGTATTAGCTGGAAAGCTCAAAAACAATTTTTGCTTATAAACACTTGTTTTTGTTTTACGAAAGATACGATAAGTTTTCATGCACTTAATAAAATAAGAAGTGGGACATGATGAGTCGTTTAAAAGTGCTCCCTCAATATAACTCATTTAGATAATAAAGACTAATAAAATTATCATTTTCTATTAGGTGTATAAAAAATATATTACCATTTTTTTAATATTAAAGATGCTACTCATGAAACTCCATAGTAATTCAAAAGTTGTAAATTCATCATTCATGGGCAAATTGGAATATTCAACATAGCTCTTAGATGAAACAATACAATACCTAGCTAATAATGATTTCCTACTACGGTACGGTGTACGTGATCATATAGTTTAATTCCTATTGTCCTTTGCGAAGTGGCGATTGAATCGGTGTGTGGACAAAGTTGAGCTGGAAGACATTTCAAATAATAGTAGTCTCATTTTGCTGCACTTTTATTTCTTCAACTTATTCTAACAGAATTTTATGAGAATTTCCCTGCAAAATGGATGTTTGTTGTGCAATCTGCAAAGAATCGGTGACTTGGGATGATAATTCGAGTGATAATTCGGATAATGATGAATGTGGAAAGAATCCGCTGATTACAACCAAATGCGGACACATATACCACCTGGGTTGCTTCAAGAAATGGCTCAACTTGAGATGGAACTCGTGGTATAGTTACACACACACCTAAGTTTATATTTTACAAAAAAAAATATATATAAGTACCCTTAACAAAAATATAATTTTTTCAAAACCTCATGACTAAGATATTTTTACAGTCAAGGCACTTGCCCAACATGTCGTCAGAAAACTAATTTGTCGGAATGCGTCACCTTGTATCCCGCAATTCAAGAAACTACTGAAGCCAATTTAGACGAATCTCGCTATCAGCGTATCATCAAAGGAATAATCGAGCTTGAAAATCGACACGATCCAGATTTAAAGCAGAATCATTTGGCTCATACAATGGTGACCATTTTGATTTGGTATTTATCCATCTGCACGTTTTGCAGCTACATAACATTCCTCATTGATTTGGCTAACAATATGATATTCTCCGAAGATATCGATGATGTATTTTTGGAAAATGATAGCTACAGAGAAATGGTCATCCCATTGGGATATCCATTTGTTATCGCAATGCTTGTTACTTCGTTTTCAAGTATTTTATTCGCATATTGGAGAGTGTACATGGCCCAGGACGAGATCTCCTGGTTCATCTGTTACCTTTGGTATTGCGTAGGACCATAAAACAATCCTGAAATCATTTCCACTGAAATCATTCAAAATTTTGCCCCAGAAGTGTATATTTCAACTAATAATTATGTACCTTTAGAAAATATATATTTGGATATTATTTTCCATCATTTTGTCTATGTAGCTCGAAAGACTATGCCATAAATTTGAGATTGTTATCAAAAACCTTTATTTCTATGAGTAATTGTTATTTTATCACATTAAACACATCTATAGGTATAGAGCTGACACTTACATACAGGCAAAGATATTATCTAGGACTTACAACATGACATGCATACAAATACAGGCAGATGGTAAAAGGTTTTGTGAGTATATTTTAACAGTGTGATAATAATAATATATAATAGTGGTCAAAAGGTTGACATTGGCATTGACATTGATATTTTTTATGGTAATAATGTATTTTTATGACTTTGTGCATTCAATGTTAGCGTTTCCTTCATAGCCTTCTGGACACGAGCAAATCGGCGTTCGTTCAGAGCCAGGTGACAAACGACATTTGGCATTCTTGCCACATTTGTTCGTACATCCACTACGGCATCGTTTCTGAATGCAAACCTGTTCCTGTGGACAATTTACATTAGTTGCACACTCCTGTCTGCAAAAAGGTGGTAGGCCGATGTAGCCAGACTGGCAGAAACACGTAGGAAAGCCGTCCGTCATGCGACACTCAGAGTTCTGTCCGCATTGTAAAGCACGACAACCCGACTCCGCCGTGCCGTCAACGAGTTTCTCTTTTGTAATGACCAAATCCTTATTGCAACCTATTTGTGGATTTCCAGTGTGTCCTGTGGAGCAAAAGCAAGTCGCCCGGTGATTTTCCACCCGACATTCTTGATTATTTGGACAGGTGCGGCGCGCACAGGGATCCGTACATTTTCGATAAGTAGCTCCAGTCTCACAACGAAGGTGTTTTCCACACTGACTGTCCTTTTCGCAGTCTCTTCCCAATTTGGAGGAAACATCTTGACATTTTTCGTAAGGATTGCCAATAAAACCCGCGGGACATAAACAAAATGGTGTTGTATTCTTTTCTTCATAGCACATTGCGGAAACCCCACAAATTCGAGAGCCGCAAACGTCCGCACAAGTAGAATGGTTCCTGGATGGAGACAGTTTACTACAAACTTGATTATTCGCACAGTCCCTGTGAGATGTACATTCCATTTCGCCCGAGTCCATTTCTTCTTCAACGCATTTAGGAGGAGTTCCAATGTACCCGGGTTTGCATTTGCATTGATTTTCTTTACATTCGGTGAACAGACCGCACTCTTCGGATTTTACACAAGATGTTTTCAAATTTGATGGTTGTTGATTTCTGTTAACGGATGTAACAGGTGCAGAAATCATTTCCACTTCAAGTTTAATAGGTCCGCACTGAGTATTCGCATCCCCGACAAATCCTGAGAGACAGTAACAATTAGCTGAGCGTTTTTCATTCACGCACTTCGCATTCTGTCCACATGTTTTTCGCTTGCATGGATCGATGCAAACAGAAGAGGAAAATGATGATTTATAACACTGTTGCTCGTTGGGACAGTCTTCATCCGATTTACACGATTTTGAAATCGTAGGTTGCATTACAGCAGGAGTTGTGTCAGATGGGGAACCTATCCGAGAAAATGCATTTACACATTTTAATAACTCTTTCAACGTTAATCGTAGATGGTAGATATTATTTGGATTTTATTCATTTACTGTAACATTTGATTCTGATCTACTACTAGGTATTGCCCAAATTATAAAAACTACAAGGTTAAATAAATAATTAAATCATTTCATGATTCAATATAAATACCTTGGAGTGTATTGAAACATTCCTTGGTCGCATCCCCAACAAAATCACGGGGGCAGTAACATTCTGGTCGTTGTTTTATAACTCGGCAGGAAGCTCCTTTTCCACAACGAATAGAATGAATGCAAGGGTCTCTGCAAACTCGATCTGTGTAGCATGACATTGTCGAAGAACAGTCTGTGTGAGTCTCGCAGCGTTTTTCGCATGATTCTCCAGTGCAAGTGTCTGGTGGACTTTGCTGGAATTCTTAATTATAAGAAAGAAAATAAATATTTATACTTTAAAATCTACTCATTTTTAGGAAATCTGCAAAAACAGTAAAAAGATGATATAAGGGTTGGTGTTTGTTAAAGGAAAAGTTAATTTTGGTGCGTACCTTCTTCATGTTGTGATGGACGAGGAAGTTGAGATGTGACAGTATATTCTACTCCCCTCACAAGATGATTATAACGAGCTGTGCATGCGTATGTTCCTTCGGGGTCTTCAATCTTGTTCAAATTAACACGGAATCCTTCCCGAGGGTCGTATACAATTGCATCGTTTGATTTAGTTACAGGCTTCTTCAACACTTCCTGTACATATGAATGTTTACATGTAAATTTAATTAAAATTGATTGCTTTCCGTTAAAATTAATTGTGTATAATATTTCAACACTGGGTTTAAAACAAGTTAACTCACCCCGTCAGACTTTTCAAGAGAGACTTGCACACTCGGATGAGAAACTGAGCATGGTATTAATATAGTTGAGTCATTCCTGGGTATTTGGATCGTTTTTCCTTGTAGAGACGTAAATAAAGCTTGTCCTATACAAAAAGTCGAAAAAATTAATATCCCTATATAACACGTAGCAAAAAAGAAGCAATTTTCTTGAAAGAAATTAAAAATGTGGTTTTAAAATGACTACTTTGGTTAGGTAGGCAAAGTTTTACATGGTAAATTATAGGTACATATATCTAACCAATATATAATCGTTAAAATTTTTATGTGCAATTACCAGGTACGTAGATGTAGAGGTATGGCGAAAGTGTGAGATATTCTGTGTGACTGCATTGATATCTTCCTGTGTGGTGCTCCTTGAGAGGACTAATAAAAGCGGATGCGGTATACTGGCTCAGACCTTCACTTCTTTTCTGACTCGTTGACAATGAAATATTCGAGCTCAACAAAGGAATCTATATTGATAAAATTATTCAGAAAATTAATTTCTTCATTGATCTCCACTAAATTATTTAATTGCAGCAAAATTAATAATTTAAATTATTGCAGATACAAAATTGGCAGCACAAAATTAATTATTGATTTCTGAAAATGTTTTTCTTACCCCATTGCCTGTGTAAATCCATTGCACTGGGTAGTAAGCTGTGCATTCTAAACGCAGATGATCTAATTTCTCAATAATAGCTTCAGAAAGTTGGTTGTCAATTCGATCCCAGGGTCTTATGACACTATTACTTCCGTCAACTTCGTATAGTTTGATAACCGGAGGTTGAGATTGCAAATCTCTTGCTGTAGCGAAAAATGGAGCAACTGCAAAAATTGCTATGATGACACTTGCAGATAGACGAAGATTCTTCATCGCGTATCTGTAGGTAAATTATATCTACCGTAATTGTTTTTAAAATAACTCTGTAATGCGTTCCTTGCCTGAAGGAATCTTTGCATGTACTAATGAAAATTGCAAAGAAGCTCCTTCATATAAATACTAATTATCAAGTCAGAATATTCTCAAGTAGCTTTGCTTTATTCTCATACTTGTTTTGCATACATGGCATAACACGTAACAAGAATGGACGAGTTGATGACTAATCACATTAGCATTTTAAAATTGCGTTCACGTATAGTATAGACTACTCCTCTGTATTGTATGTATGCATTGACATGTGTTGTCGTCATTTGTATGGAGAGAGTGTGTCTGTTTTGTATTTAGTGACCTAACTAGTAATGACGTGTATTTTTGGTGTAAAGAAGCCTCTACGGCAAGAGCCATCACCTTTGTAAAGAACAAATCAACATATCTAGGTACATTCATACAAACAAATACAAATAAACAAGAAAACACGCATATGTAAGACAGCTACTTAATTTATTTGTCAGCCCCTGTGTGTGGACTGTCATGTCATGTCGAATCAACTCAGTGTAAGTTGTAAGTGTATACCTAATAATGTTTATGTGCAGAAAGTGAAAAAATTGGTAATTTACTTCTTATTGTGCATGTATGTTGTAGTATTTGCAAAATTTGTTTTTTCCTTGTCGGATTGATATTCAATGATGTGGCTTACAGGAATACATTATTTTATCCTGATTACGTAATGCATGTATGAAACATTAAACATTAATACAATACTCTCAAGATAAGTGCAATATATACATACATATAATCATACATATTAAATTTATCCAAATATGGTGTGTACCTATCAAGGCTGTATTGGGGGGCCCGGGCAAATGAGGCAAATGCCCACCCCTTAATCCTAAAAAAGATTATTTCACCAAAACCGTGCAAATTTTTTTTGCGATACGCGTGACACTTTTATCTACTATGTTGTATTTTGCCCCTCCCAAAATGGAACCCTAAATACAGCCTTGGTACCTCTGAATGGCTTGGTATTACTATTATTTTTGCAAGTACCTACTTGTATTGTGGTTACAGTGGTTAGGTTATAATATTGAAATGAAGTATAAATTATATAGTAAGTACATGGAGTATTGTTGATGATGATATTGTATTATGCTTTACGGCCGTGCTAGAGGTTACCTCGACTGTTAATGAATCAATGACGACGACAATAACGTGTATCATTTGCATATAATATCAAGTTGGTAGAATCAATCGTATAAAATTATGTTGTGGAATAGTAAACGTTAAGTTGTTGTAAGAAAATGGATTTTCAGGTTCTTCATGGTCTGCATGTAATTTTCCTGACTGGTTAGTCATTTCAAATTATTAGTCATCTACCTACAGATACAATACAACAACAAACCACCTTGCTCACTTCGGAGAAACTGCGATTCAACTATAAAAACCTTATTGCTATTGAAAAACTTGTTGTTTCGTGGAAATGAGAATTAGCACATAATTGAATCATATTGCTCTTCTGACTGTAAATAGCTAAATTTGTTTTTCTGTGCAATACAATTACAATGTTGTGTGTATGTATTATTATCAAAGATTGTGGAAAGGTTAAATTTACAAGTTTTTGCCAAAAGATTAAGATGAAGAGAAATCATAATTATTTTTGATTAGTAAAAATACAGAGAAAAATACACAACTATTACATACAATGGAACTAACGAAAATCTGCAAGCAAATATGCAAATTCTAGAAAGCATTTTCTGTTTAAATAATAATAGGTAAATTATCAAAGATGCAACAATATGTCCTTCTTTAACCTTGAATGTAATACAATGTTTATGCAAATGAGGCTAAGTGTACTTTCTATCATATTGAATTTTACGATGTAAATTATATTTATTTGTAAAAGCATAAAGGTAGTATACACAATAAACAAGGTACAATACACTTGGCATGATGGTAGAAGAAGGGACTGAGTAACATTTTATGAATGCTAATCATTTTAATTATTATGCTTAGCTGTTGTAAACAAAGAGCATTGCTAATATTTAATATTACAGCTTCTGCTTAGCTATTACAGAATAATTGATGTTTCTTCGTAAATGAAGATTAAGGTTGCAATCTTGCAATTCATAGGGATATGATATTATCATCTGTTTTACAGTCTCATACGATTTCGTCACAATTTTCCAATCTATGTATTAATATTATATCTCGAAAAAATGATTTTGTTTTTATGATACAAAGTGGAATGTAAGTAGCTAATGTAAATTATTAAATGTTTTTGACTTGCTGTGTAGCTTGTAGTTGTAGTTGATATATAGTAATGCTGTATCAATAATGACGTGATGGTTAAAATTTGCTCGCATTATAATTCATTGCGTGACTATCTTATTTAATAAACATTGAGTCGACAGAATTCCATTTATTCAACCACAAATATTATTATGACGAGTACCTACTTACTAAATACTATATTAAATATATGATATTATACCTAAAGGTTGTTCAAATACAGTGGTGTGTGTTTCATGATTCAACTTTTGAGTTATTTTAATATGTGCATGTGCACGAACAAAGACAATAAAAATCAAATCAGGATGTACCAGAAGCCACACAAATACAATGAATGCTTGAGAATGTTCTAAATATAAAACTCAGTGCTCAATTCACGTTAAACAGGCTTCAATTGTACTTCATGCAATGGATATTTTGTATGTTTTACATATTAACACTATTTTATTATCTGAGGTAATTGAAAGTTTGTGTTACCTTTATTTAGTACAGAAATATTGGAATTATAATTTATTCAGATAAATTTTCATTTGCTTTATTATCTTTCTTTCCTTTCCCTTGCATTTCTAATTCTATCGATATTAACTGTTATAGTGTCTTCAAATCCGCGTTTCCGTTTAAGAGTAATTTATAAGATTAACGCTGCAACATAGCACGTTAATATTATACTAGAGTCAGAAGCGAATCCACCAAAATGCAATTGATCTTCATTGATATTCTAAATAATAAGTCTCACGGTTTAATTTGGTATAAGACACAAATGGTAGGCACTTTATTCATTGAAACAATTTTTAGAGACTACAGTTTATTAATGAAACAGGTACAGTTGAGATTTCCATATAAGTATAGATTGAGCCATGTATGGTAACCTTATTTTGAGGTAATGGAAAAATGATGCTGATTATAATACAGAAATAAAGTATTTATGTAGTAATTATGCTGCAGCTTCTTCTGTTGCTCCTCCTTCTTCTTTCTTCCCTTTTCCCTTTCCTTTACCCTTCCCCTTCCCTTTTCCTTTGCCCTTTTTCCCTTTACCTTTGCCCTTGCCTTTATCGTCACCACCAGCTTCACCACCAGCACCACCAGCACCTTCATCTTGCGGGCTTCTTTTCTCAACCAAATGGATTACATTGGATTCCTCATCTGAACAAAACAAATGTATACAGGGGATTGGTTATATAATGCAAATCAAATTTTAAATGTAGGTTTTCAGAATAGGAATTCATTTTTAAATTGTAATAAATCAGAGAAATAACAGAACTTTGCTTCATCCTCAATTTTTTTAAAACCACTGATTTACATATAATGTGTGTATAAGCTGTCGTAATAGCGTAATGTACCATGTATTTAGGTATGCGCATTTAGACTTTACAGATTAACAATATCGTAAAATAATAGGCTTTCTTTACCTCGGATATTTTGAAAAAATTATTAATTAATTCCATTTAAATTGTACCTGAACTGTCAGCCACGGCAACATTTTCCTGGTTATCCTTAGCATCAGAAGCCTGTAAACGATTGAAATCGACAATTGTTAAAAAACTATATAAAAATTGCAACATGTACTTATCAAATTTTTTTGCTCACGTGGAAGTAGAACACAGCCATCAAACTGAGTACGATCAAAATTGAAGTCTTCATTCTGAATGAAATGTGGACAGCGTCTCAAAACAGTTGTATCTGAGATAGGAGGAAGAGTTAGTGAAGCTTCTGAATAAAATTTCAATCTAACTTTGTCTATTTATACATTTATTTTCAATTAGAAATAGCTAGAGTTAGTGTTCATGAATGAAAATATTTGTAAGCAATTACTTTCAATTAAAAAGTAAACACGTGAGGATTTAATGCAGAAAGTAAATAACAAAATAAAAATAAATAGAAACTAAAATGATTTACCTTTGCATACAAAATAGAATTAGTCCTTTCTTTTCTTAGGGTCTCACACTATTTACTCAAACGCATGCATACCAACATGAAACATGATCATGGAAGAATTTAACAAAATATTGATACATTCTAATAATAAATTATATTGTAAAAATGGGTGTACATCGTTTCGATACAATGCGCGGAAATTCTATTAGTGCATACGATATGTGATTTTATTTGATACTTGAAGATAATAGCTTTTTGACTAAAACACGCAGTATTATACCTCACTATGCAATATGTAATACTGTAAACTGTATAGTAAATGATATCCTTTGAAAGGGTAAATAAAATAAATTTTATTTTTTAAGTTGAAAAGATTGATACATAACAATTTGAAAAGTAGGAGTGATTTGCTATGTCATCTCATAACTGTAACAAATTTCATGATAGGTTTAACAATTGGATAACCAAACAGTGGATACTTTAGACATGCATATAACTTATTATAAAATAGGCTGTGAACCTTGGACATGAATCTGTGTAGGTATGCAAATAAATACACGCCGAGCGTGATTCATACTTTGACATGAAAATTATGCCTTTTCAATTTTCATAGTAGTATCAATGTATACAGTGTATATTTTTAGATGATCAAGGACTTTTATTTCTGACTGTATGAACGATGTATCATTTTTAAGTAAGTAGTGAGTATGTATGAAATTGTGAAATAAAATCTTAGGATTAGATAAATACCAACTTCCTAAGAATAAATCCTCGGGAAAATTTTATTACGTTATATTTATATTCTCAATAACAGCTTTTTCAGGTTATTGCGGGATTGCCCATCTACAGTATTTGATACATTTTATAATATGTGTATTTGTACTACTGCTTTACGTTTTATTTATGAAGGAGGAAATAATTTTAGACCTCGCACGATTATGTCATATAGTTGTATCACCAATTCAGTTGAGTCATTCACGCCTATTTAGTTTATGCATACACAGATATCATCGATAATTGAGTAAATAAGTTTCCCGAATATACAGACAGCTACTTCCCAACTTTCAAGTTAACATTTTGTTACTTCATTACACCCCGGAAGAACAAATGTGTTTGGAAGCAAAAGTCGACTTCAAAATCCTCTTGAAAGCTTACAGTAATCCATAAGTGAAGCGACTAAAGTAAAGTAAAAACTATGAATTTTGAAACAAAGTTACTCTGTCTCCCTTCTTCCTCTTCTGCCAACCATACCATGCCATAATACACTCTCTCACTAGCAAAATTAATATTAGTCTGACTCCTGAGCTCATCTCACTAACACGAACAAATGGCAGTCACACAATATATAATAAAGCCAGTACAAAATACAAGCCCTACACTGTAAAAGCTTCATAGACAACGGAAAATGAAATATTCGCCTATTCTGGCAGAGGAAGGAGATGTCTTGCTCTTTCTTCCCTTGAAATATTTTATGCCACATTGCATTGAGGATGATTGACCACTTGAGAGGACGGGAAATGACATCGACTCATCCTCCACTTTCCCCCCAGCACACACAAGATTGTCTCATCAATCAAATTACACAGAAAGGATTTTCAGCCACATACAATACATACTTCAAATAATCCGTATACCTTATATTACATTAAATATAGCTATGCCCAATCCACATGTATTTTATTAGTACCTCTACCTTACTATCTACACTATATACCTAATGTAGGTACCTAGACCTACATACATGCATAACCCTACCACTAAAAACATACTATATATAATACCTACATATAAATGTGTGTGTGTATGTGCCTACATATTTATACATGCTTACCCAGAAACACACAACACAAAAAACTACCACCATACCAAATAGCACCCCATACATAGAGTTACAGTATACAATGTGTAATAATGTAGACACTGTGAGTTCAGTGGGTAACGTAGTTATAGAGCAGCAGAACTTAAAAGCTTGCATTCAAAGGATGAAGCCACCCACCACCAAACGAACGACTCTCTTACAAAACGCTCTTATACAACACTAAAATCCACACAACCCACTCAATCTTTCCAGTTGTGACTATAGTACTAAGACTTTTACTCTTATTCCACTTAGTCTTTGTCTTTGTAGCGTTTTACCGACTGCAATCCACCCAAACCACATTTGGCAGTGTTTCACTGTTTTCTCTTTACATGAAGAACACAGCTGTGTGTATGTAAGAGAATAGTGTGTAGGTAATAGGTACGTATAATGTATATTATGTAGTGTATCGCCCACATTATTTTTATACAATGCTATTATAGTGTACTGACTAGTACATTGCATTAAAGTGTGTATGATACAAATATAAAGAGGAAAACTGACAATGTAAACAGCGGTTTTGTGTGTCTTTCTTATGAGACGTTTTGATTCTGTCAATGAACCTATAAAATTCTGCCGCATAGTTTACTCACTCGGATGTAGAAAGCAAATGGAGTTACAACACACACTTGAAAAGGATCCACTTATCAATCCCTTTACTTTGACATGTATTTAAGTGTGTATAGTATGCAGGTATACCTATGCTGCTACAAAGATGGCTTTTACATAGTGATTGTAAGGAACTGGAAATTTAGAGCGTAGACCAATATGAAGGTACTCATTCAATAATGATATCAAAGTGTCTCTAATTTCCGCTGGATTCACTTCACAGCGTGCTACTGTATTATTGGTAGTAGTTACAAATACATCAAAAGGTAAACGAACAATGAACAAGGTGACAGGATGTGTTCAAATGTAATTTCCTCCATCAATAAATATGTCAAATCAATTTCAAACTCAATTACCGGACCAGTTTCCAGAGTTTAAATGCTCAAAAAATAGGAATAGGAAATATTGAAGATGACTATAAACACGATGAAAATTCATTTAACATTTCCTCCATATATTTTCGCGTTAAACTAATATTCGAATTACAAGCTAAAGTTTACGATAGCAAAAACATGCATTCATTATTAAGCTACTAAACCATAGAATACTATCATCGTGTCTATAAACACAAATCACATCTGTAAATGAATACATGCAAATTTTGAATCTGTAAGTTGAAATATGTTTAATATACTCTCTTGAATGTTAATTATACAACACTGATCTCTAACATTCATCAATTTTGTTACATATAGCTTCTTTATAATTTCAAACAGCTTTTTTGAAAGCGTATTAAGCAAGGTGCTTGAAGATAGTAGCATAGTCGTTTATACACCTAGCATAACACAACCAGGATTTTTTCCGAGTTTGATGGAAATGTAAAATTCTCCAGCTTATGTTGATCACATGGATGCATGTGGTGATCACAGAGCTGGAATAGCAAAGGTTGTTCCTCCTATACATAGAGTATGCCCCCGGACCGGAAGTAGGGTTATCAGATTGATAGCATGGCAATAACAAAGTCGATTTAGAGATATCTACTTGAAATATAGAATTAAAATAAAATTACAGTGAAAAAATTAATTTCTTTTGGATGTGTGGTGAAACAATGTAATAAATGATATTTCAATAAAATTCGATTGCAACTAAAAGTTCTACTCAGCCTGAGAATTCGTTCATGTGTGTTGTGAACAATACTCTCGTCTGTGTCCACAGAAGGCAATAATGTACAGGCGGTTACACTTGGAAAAGATTAATCCTCACTTTA
The DNA here is from genome assembly GCA_034694085.1 of Pogonognathellus longicornis. Classification (NCBI taxonomy): domain Eukaryota; kingdom Metazoa; phylum Arthropoda; class Collembola; order Entomobryomorpha; family Tomoceridae; genus Pogonognathellus; species Pogonognathellus longicornis. The sequence goes on from JAQFYB010001623.1 coordinate 12,693, forward strand.
TTACCAAAAATGACAAAGAAGGAAATAATAGATGAGACAAATAGTGAGTTTATTGCAAAATTGAGCTTTCATTCTCTATACTTAGCAACCATTACTGTGACTCCCAACTCCCATAGCACTTCTACTACTTTGCCTCAGACCTTTGTATTGTACTTTGTATTATAATATTATTATGTGCTTTCCCTCTACACCCTTTTTGCACATTGTAGTTGTAAGTAGTCTTCCTCCTCGTTTCTTTTCCCTCTATCATATTTACAAACATTAGCTCCTTCCAAGTACCAAGTAAGTCGAAGAGAACCTAAGTAGCATTTGAGGACATAAAGAATCAACAATGCCATTTCCGTCATCCGCTCCAGCAAAATTATTTCCATGGTTTATTTTCCCTCACTCTCTCCGAATCTGCAGATAATAATAATACTCCCTCTCTTTGTCGACAACATCAGAAGTAGCTACTTACTTATTGTTAGTACCTACTTGTGTTTAACATGTATAAAGGCACTACAAATATTATGTATGTGTTTTAACAGTAGTCTTACTAATATTACATTCACCATACATACTTATCATTATATTTGTCGAGTTTCTGTATGTGTAAATAATAATATGTGACAGTCTCAAGATTCTCCACTCTGTTTACTCATCATCTGGGAAAATTGCCATCTGCCTGCCCCAAAACAAAAACAGCCAAGGAGTATAATAATAATACATGCAGTTGTACACTGCACACTTATGTTATTATAAGTACCTACTACAGTGGTACTAATACTTATGCTACTGGAGACTAATACTCTTGTAGTATAAATAAGTAGGAGAAATGAGAATTCCCTGTTCAGTTTGTCTTTCTGTGTATTTATTCGCGTAGCAAAATGGATATAGCACTAGAACTACATGTATTTCTATTCAGAACTTGTAAATAATGTGTTTATGTGTGTGCGGAGCTTCCAACATGGAAAAATGACAGGAAGAGTCGTGCTACAACAGTAACAGCTCTTGTAAAAGTCTCTGGTTGTTAACAGCCTCTGTTTATAAGGCGGTTCTTTATCCATTTTATTATGTGAATACCTTTGTGTTGCTTTGCAACGGTAATTCACTCTGCAGCACAAGAACCATACATAGATACACTACACAACTACTGTAGTATCTTTGTAAGAAGAGGAACGAAGAAATACACAGACATAAAACAAATCCGAGAAGAATCACAAAGGAAATGTCTTCATCATCATAAGTACTTCTCTTTCTCTCTCTATCTCGTTCTTTCATACTCTTACTTAGTGTATTCTTTATAAAGTGTATATACAAATACTGTATAGGAATACAGAAATACACACAGAAGATCAAGAACTATACAAAATGTATTATACGGGTTGCATTGGTGGAAACTCGTTGATTCCCCTGTGTGAGCGAGTGCTGTTGAGTTTTGTTGGCAGAGATGTTTTTCCTATTGCTACAAAAGGAAAGTATTCATTTCCTTTGCGATGGAAGTAATATTATTTACATGAGAGTGGCGTATAGCACATTAGTGTTGTTGCGGCAAAAGTGGTAGAGTCAACTTGCCTACACGTTTTCAAGTCATCATCATCATTATTATCATCATCATTTCATGTAGCAAGCAAACTAGCAAATTCTGGTAGAATACTATAAGTATTCTACCACTATACAAAATGAATTTTTGCAAATTCTACTTATTTACTTAGGTAGGTGCTGTTTTTTGTACATTGGCTTTGTTATTTCATTAACAACAATCTTATAAATTGAAGCTTATTTATGAATGGAATTTACCTGGAAATTCTACGCAGTTATGATAAGCATTACTATTAATTATTACAAGGTTAAAAAGAAAAAAAATCTCGTAAAATGCATACTTACATAGAACAGGGCAGCTAGGGAATTATTTTTACAAGTTTAACTACGCAGTTTAGTTAAGCTATAATAAGCTACCTGATGTAAATATTCGGTACCTATTTATATACGTGTGAGATTTACAATGGAAATAGTAAAGTCGACGAGTTCTGTTGTTTTTGTTTTTAATGTCTCTATCCATGTTATTGTTGTATTTTCCTATGCACAGATTCCCTGCAACTCCCGGATGGGAATAAGTAATTAAAGCTAGTAAAAAATTTCTAATGCTTTTTTTAGCGTAACAGAGTAAAGTGCTTTTTCGATTCGCGAAGCATTAAAAATGCATACTGTTGCGAAATGTGCTTTTAACCTCTTCTCCCCGTATTCTCACCTCTCAGCTTTCTCGTTAAGTATGCAAAGTGAAAGGAAACTCATTTATTTTTCTCCCTCGCATTATGCACATAAGTAAATACTAAAGTAATCTGTCTCTGTCTATATTAAAACACGTTGTATGTATTGTGTAACTTATGTGTGTAGTATGTATATATTTGCAACAAATATATGGCTTAAATGAAATTCTGTGTAAATGCTTGTTTAGATATATAAACAATATATTATTATATGTGTAGTTTAGGTAGATTTGTTTAATACATGGGGAAGGGACTTTCGTAGTAACTCGTTCAGATTGGAAAGGGAAACGCAAAAACCAGGAAAAAGAAGAAAAATAAAGTTGTACGGATTTTCAAACTGGAGTGCTGTACAGCAACATCATCCACTTCCTTTCCAGTACGTTCATTCACATTGTGAACACAGTCTGCAGACTACAAGGAAACATTTCAATTATTCAATAGACTATTACCGAGACGTCTATTACTTATCAACATTGCATGAGCATTTCACTCTCTCCTTTCCTCGCTTGTGACATACATGACAATCAGATCAGCTCAGGCTTTCGATTCCGATTACTTCATTCAAACTCACAAACTAACGGCACATTCTTTAGAAAACGATTTGTAATAAAACTCGATTTTTCTTGTTTCAGATTTTCTGAGTAGGTAGTTGTATCTGTAATACTAAAAGAATCTTGTGACATGCTACAATTATTAGTAGGTGTATGTATGGTTCTCTTACATTTTAATCAAAACTCATGAAAAGCTTATTGTTAGATTGTAATTTAAACTCGTACAAAATAAATATCTACGATCTATTGAGAGATTATTTCACATTATTTTAAATATTTTAACGAACAATTCATTTTCATCCGACTCTACTAAAACTCTGATGAATATTTCATTTTGAATTAAATCCCTTTTCTTTTCTAGCTAACTAATATAATATAGACTCCACATATTTTAGATGTTCTTACCAAAATCCCAAGTAAATATGTTAACAGTTACCATAAATGTTAAAACAAAAAAGTTAAATGTTAAAAGCAAATCTGATAAAATGTATGTTAAAACCAAAAAGTGAAATAACTGAGGAAAAAAGCTTGTATTTTCATCAAAGCAAAAATCCAAGTAAATGAATGAAACGTTATTGTAAATCACTGTACTAATGCATAAAATAATATTGTTACTGTTTTTTACACAGAGACCCCAAAATCTAATTTTTGGTAGTTTAAAACTAAAAATCAAATATCTGAGAAAAATAAGAAAAGCTTTTATTTACATCAAAAAGCAAAACTGCTAAAATCTTAATAAAAAATGTTTTTACATTTTCACAATAAAATTAATTTAAAGTTAATAGTCCACTTATTAAAGGGGAATCCTGCAAAAAAGGTTGAAAAAATTTAGCAGCATACGTTTTCTTTATTGATATTAAGTCTTAGTGTAAAATTATTAACCTGTGTGTGTTTCTTCAACACTTGGTGATGTCAATCTTTTCTTCCGTGGGTGGAAAAATATGTTTAGACTCTGCATGCGTTCCACTCGTTCTTTGTCTCCTTTATATTGCACAACTCTCGTTGGTGAAAAGAACATGGAGTGAAACCTGTGAAGTTTTTCGTGACATGTGTCGCCTTTATTCCCTAACAACATTCTTTGTGGCTGGACAGGAGAAAGTAACTGCGACGTTTCATCTGATAGCAACACCAAAGATTATCTTGAATGTCCAACTTTCATCTTGTCACTTTGTCCTTTAGTACTACCACGCTCTATACCTAAGGCTTCCTTTATTGTCCCATTATTATTGTTATACATACCCGTGTAAGTTTGTAGTACAAGTGTATGTATTTATGCTCACAATTCTTTCGCAGAAAAAAGAATGTTTGACTTTCAGTTGACTTTTCTAAAGGTAACCATTGCATGACTTCTCTCATTCGTTTGTAAGTAATACAAAACGATAGCCACCCACGTTGCAGAATTACAGAGAAAATAACAAAACACATTTTTACCTGCAGCTCTGCCTTTTAATACTTATGCACTACAATACATAATACAATAGTAACTTACACAATTAAGTACACAAAGACGGAATCGTTGATATATAGATTAAATAAAAGCATTCGTATATAAATGATGAAAAACTCTTTGTACTTTATACAATAAATTCTGTTCACGGTATTTTTCCTCGGATTTCTTTTATCGAATTAGAAGACTTAAAGTTACTTACGTAACTCTTTTGACCTGTGATATTTAACTTTGTGTATTTCTGTACATATAATAATATATTTATAAATGTAACACCTACATGCTATTTGCAACTTGGAATCAACTCCTGCTCTGCTAAATCCAGGTTGAATTACAAAAGTTAGTCAACCAACTTTTATAATAAATCATAAAAGTTTCACTTATGACTCTTGCAACACCATACCTTTTCAAAAAGATTCTTCATACTAATAATTCAAAGCAAGGCCGTATACAGGGGGTGGGCATACGGTAAATTGAAAACAAGCGGTCATTTTGTCGTAAAAGTATTTTCATTTTCAGAGGAATTCAGAAATAAGAAGTTGATAGCGCATCAGAATTCCAATTAAATGACTGAAACTTTATTGTAAATCCCTTAACAAATTAACTCATAAAATATTGTTACTGTTTTTAACATAGAGACCCCAGAATCTGATTTATAGTAGTTTGAAACTAAAAATCTAATATCTGAGAAAAATAAGAAAAGCTTTTATTTACATCAAAAAGCAAAAATGTTAAAATCATAATTAAAAAGTTTTTACATTTTCAAAGGAATTCGGAAATAATAAGTTGGTAGCAGCTCATCAGAATTCCAAGTAAATGAATGAAACTTTATTGTTACTTAACAAATTAATACATAAAATCTAAAATAATTTTGCTCTAAACGCAAAGGTTCATTTTAGATTGATTTTGGGACAAATTGTCTCAATTTTTTGCGAAAAGTACGATAATCTCCACATATCGTCGCTGAAATATAAATTCAGGCTAATGTCATTGTCGTCTTAATAAAAATAAAGGCTATCGTCATGTTTGGCGGTTGGCCTTTGCCACTAGTTTTACATAACAATACCAACCGCCAAAAATGACGCTAGCCTTTATTTTCATTAATGCGACAGTGACATTAGCCTGAATTTATATTTCAACGACGATATGTGCCTTATTTTGCAATTTTTCCCTTCCAAAGTGGTTTTCTGGATACGGCCTTGACTCAAGACCTAAGGTTAAAATCTAAAACACCTTGTACATGGCTTACAATGCAGTCTGCATGGTGCAGCTACATATCCTAGAAAAAATTATTACTACTTACATACCTTGTTCTACTTGTATGATATAATAAACAACGATTTAAAAAAGCATGCATTAGAGTTTAAAACATTATAAATTATAGAATGCTCCATTAAAATTACAAATGTCAAACAATGCAGTACCTATAAGTAATAGAATAGAAAGTTTTATGACAATCTCGACTTGGAAGTTTCCACTCAATTGCACTCCGGGAAAATAGAGACACAAATAGGTAGCTACTACCTACACGACATTTTTGCTTTGACATGGTTTTTACAAACTGACCAACACACTCACTCACATCAGGGATACAATACAGAGCATAAGAGAATGAAAGCGGATGGAAAGTCAACGCACTTTGTATACTAAAAGTAAAAGTGGATTAGAGTAGTGTGGTTTATAGTAAAAGGTTTGGATGGGAAAAGAGATAGAGTTTTAGTGGTGGAGAAGGATGGGGCTGTTAGTTGTAATGCGTCTGTTATACCATGAGGGTATTTTGATAAAAGCATGTGGGGGGATTATGGCAAGTGGCCAGAGAAAGGAGCGGAAGGAAATATAATATCAGGAGCTGTGGAAAGGAGAAAAGCGGAAGGGCACGACAGGACAATGTTGTTCGCCTCCTCCACATGCACTGTCCATGTCCAGAGTATAATAGTCGTGGTATGGTCGTAGTCGTGGTGGACACACCAAATGACACGTTTGTAATAACGTCATAATATCACTAACACAATGCCTACAGCCACAGCTTATTGTTCATCCCGACTTTCCTAGAAGTAGAACTAGAACTACTAGGAATTTCCTCTATGTATTACTAAGTCCAAAGAGCACCAAGTTTTACTTTTTCGCTTCCTATACTCCTAAGTAGCTAATATACATTGTATGTAACTGTGTGCATGAAACTTTTAATATTATTCTTCTATCTATGGTCCACCACCACCGTGGTCCTAAAGTAGAGATATTATCTAGAAAATCCAATCCTCAAACACAAACACACATACACACACGATCACACGAATCCAATTCCCGAGAAGAGTTAGTGGAACAAGTAGAACACGATCATCGTTTCGCTCTGAACTATTTATACACTTAAACCACTAGCTCTATGATGCCCTTTCCAAAATCAAATCAATGTTTTTTTGGCATTAGGAAATTCTAGGAAGAAAATAGCAGTTTTAATGATGATGAGTGTAGTTTCACGTTCCATATCGATTCGAAATTAAAATCTCTGTTTTGAATGATTTGTAACACTTTATATCATATTTAACCCATTAAAACTAAAATTGACCTGCGTGGTTTGAAAATTTAAACATTATTGTGATATAACTCATAGAGTAGTGTATTTACAATGTAACAACGTTTAGAGTTTGGGTATTCGCTAAACTATGATGGAAACTTTCTTTATTAGAGTGTAAATCGTAAGTGTAATTTATTTTGTGTAGGTAATTTTTTAATTAAGTACCTAAATAATTACTTTTATGCTAAAGCATTAACAAATTTAGGTATATAACATAAGATGCATTAAAAGCGGATTCTATTCTGATTAAAACATTCTTCTAGTTAGCAATGTGATGACAATTGAAACAAAGGAAACCTTAATTTTTTCTAATTATGTGACTAGAGTATGGTTTTGCTTGCTACTTTACATGCAAATAACGTTGTGTGCTTCATTAAAAGATAAGTGCAATTTTTTAAGCCTATTAATAAATCGTTAATTTGTGTATAATAATTTGTGTTCTTAAATCTTTGTAGAATTCAAAGTTAATAAAACGTTATTGTTTTAAAACATATCTACAATATGTATTCTATGTTTTAGCAGACAGACAACAAATCTGTTAAAATGTACTTTGTGAGCAAAATGTCAGATACGTGACAAAAATTATAAAAGCTTTAGGCAAAAGCAAAGAAAATGTTAATATTATAATAAAAGAGTGTACTCCTATGCATTTCGATACTTAATCCGAAGCATTTACTCCGGCAATAGTCCCTAATTAAAGAGAAATTCAGCAATAAGTTAACAAAAAGTTGGCAGCACATCAGAATTGAAAGTACCTAAACGAAACGTTATTATAAAAACCTTACCGCATTCATTCAATTACTGTTTATTATACAAAGCCACCACAATAACCAAAAGAACCTGTTTAAATATATTTACAAATAAAAATGAAATATCTAAGAAAAATAAGAAAAGCTTTTATTTACATCAAAAAGCAAAAATTCTAAAATCATAATAAATTTTTTTCTACATTTGCAGAGGAATTCAGAAATAAGAAGTTAGTAACGCATCAGAATTCCAATTAAATGTCTGAAACGTTATTGTAAATCCCTTAACAAATTAATACATAAAATATTACTACTGTTTTTCACATAGACCCCAAAATCTGATTTTTAATCGTTTAAAACTAAAAACCAAATATCTGAGAAAAATAAGAAAAGCTTTTATTTACATCAAAATGCTAAAATCATAATAAAAAAGTTTTTACACTAAAAGCAAAAATTGTAAAATTATTATTATAAAAAAGTGGATACATTTTGCTAATTAATATCAGTTTTCAGTTTTTCAACCGAAAACTGTCCTTTTATTAAAGAGGAATTGAGCAATAAGGCTGTAAAAATTATTTATGTATACGAGCATGATGTTCATATAAATAAACCCTCCTTGTTCTGATTTTATACATTATTTTTATACATATATATACGTTATACCTATGTAGCTCATTGGTGGGTAGGTAAATTAATGCTGTCTGATATTGAATAACATGACAGATTTTCATGGTTTTTAACAATATTTAATTAATGAGTTCATGAGGTGAAGTGTATATTGTCTTTGATACAAAGTAGAAGCCCTCGATACTGCTTTTGTGCTACAATGTGTGAATGTATAAGCACATTACTATTGTTATCATAATGTGAATGTTTTTGTTATACTTTCCGAGGTCTACACGTATATAATATGACATTGTTTGGAAGCGAAATTCTTTTGATGTATCACCTTGTAGTTAAGTGGGTACTTACTTGCTCACCCCTTTATGCTGTTGAAGTAGTTAGAAATGAAGACTGAGCGCAAAGTCTTGATCCGAGAGTTGAGTGAGTTGGTTTGACTTGACTGTTGTAAGTTTTCAGAGTCATAAGAGCCTATGCATAATTTAACAGAAGCATAAATCAATATAAAAGCGAAGAGCACTAAGAACTTGAAGTTGAACTCTGAGAAGGCTACGTGTACACACAACCAACAGAGACTGAAGGAGAAGAAACTCTTTCAGAATTATATTTCAAAGTCAGGACGAGCAAAGTGCAAATAATTCATAAGCTTCCACACAGTAAACCTTCTATGATTTGACTCTCCTGGTCTGGTTTGGCAAAAACTGGTTCAATTTACTTTAGACCCTTCTCAGTCTCAGACTCCACTCTCTTCAGTCTCTTCTTCCTCAATTCATGCTTCAACTTATTTAAACCACGCTTCTCAATCCTATATTTGGAGCAGGAAATGTTATTTGCCTTTTGCAGAATCAAATTGAGCATAATATGCTATTTGTACATTCTATAAATATGTACATACATTTATAATGTAAATACTTCCTGGGTGTGTGTGTATATTTGTACGCATCTTCACTTTACATTTTGACGGTTCTGACTGTCTTGCCCTTGTACATTTTTCATAAATATTAGAAGTAGAAAGCACACTACTAAGAAAGACACATCATGACACATACATTAGGATCTGCCAGCAGTTGTGGCCTTATTTTTCATCTACATTATAATAGATACAAGCTTTACAGTTTTGGTGTATACACACAACTTTCATGCAACAATATTTAAGGGCTTTGTGAATCTGTTAAAATTGTAAATGTTTTTACATCAATTTTTCATTATTACTCAGGTACCAGTACGTATTATGTATATTATATACTTACCGGGGTACATATTCTAGGTAAAACCTAGTATTTAACCTTCGGTCAGTTTTATTCGTCAGTTAATTTTACAGAAGAGATTTTGGTATATTTTGAAATATTTACTCACATTAAAGTACTGAAAGATAGCTCAAAAAGATTTTTTTTAAATTTTGACATATAAGGGGAATTTAAAAATATTTTTTGTTAAATTACGTTTTTTGTTCCTTCATTTCATATTATGAAGAAGCCTTCTTAGCTAAAATCCAGCGATTTCTTTTGTCTTTACAGTTTTAATGAAACTAATGAGTTTTTTGGGGTCAACTTGAAGAAATTGATTTTTCTGAATTTTTTAATGAAATTGGTAGTTAGAAACCTAAGGAGGTGCTAATTGTACTAGATACGCATTTTGTGTATTTTATAGCTACGTTACATACCTAAACTACCTATCCATATAATTAGGGTAGGAATAGGAACCCTCTATACGTATTAACCAAACCGCAGAATCGTGAAAGTATTTAGTGTTTCGCGTTTCGGAAAGTATACGCTTTTCTCATTCCATCCTTGCCCTCCCCTCCTCAGTAAATCTTCTTAAGTAATCAACTAACCAAGGCAAGGACACGAGAGAAATGCATTTCTTTGATTAATTCAATGAGCAATGGTAAATAACGAAACTAATCTTTTATCATATACATATATACAAACATACATACATTCTACAACCCGAATCCACACAGCACACAATCCCCCACAATAATTGCGAAGAATCTGCTTTCACGTTTAATACCTAACTAGCAGCATATATATTTTATAAATGTGCAAGACACGCAAAAACTGGAAACAGTTGGGGGCTAACTGCACTTATTATTATAAGTGGACATCATTAAACTAAAAGTTTGAATTTAGGTCTACATTTGGTAAACAATATACAAAGAAAAGTGACAATAATAATTTACGTTTTATATCAAAAGCATACAATGCACACCAGAAACAGTGGCAATAACTTACATTCTATAAATCAATAGCTTGCTATAATTTTCTCGAACATTTGCCGACAAGTATTGTGTTTAATTTTCAAGTCAATTTAACCTGTCAGAGTGTTCAAACTTTTGTTTTCCACATTAAACGTGTACATGGCTACACAAACTAGACATACACAGGTATCTGACATTGAATTTGTAAGCTTCGTCAATAAATTTTCCGATGATTATTACCATTGCCTATGTATTTCCTTTCCTTTTTACCTTATAATTCCATACAATTGAAATTACTCTACTTGAAACGCATATACTAAAACATACTCAATCCTTCACTCGCACCACATGTATAATTCTTATATGATTAGGTGCAGGCAAATGCTAAAATTGTATTATGCACTATGATTGTGTATGAAGGTATTTTGAAGTATTATTGACTTATAATATGTATTTACAGGTACGTAGGTGTATTTAGGGTTTGTATGTTTATGCCTTGTTGACGTAGCTGCTACTAACTGCCTTTTAGTTAACTCTTGCATCGTCGAAAACATTAGGTCCATAGTTTGCATGGGCAAAATGTAAATGCAGGTTATGATGTGAATGTGATAGTCTAGTACTAATATTAAGTTGGGTGTGTTCCTTCTCTCGTGCAAAGCTAACTCAGGCTTAGTATTTATTGATTGGGGTTTATGATGGCAATGGAACGGTAGTTTGTTTTCTGTGTCCATATATAGTTCTAAGGTATGAGAGAGAATTATATGAAGATATATGGAGAAAGCCTCTTGCAACATGGAACTGGGTACTCAAACATCGACGACATTATATACCTAGTGTTATATGGAACATTGAATTGTTAGCATTATGCATTATAGTTGCTCAGAGCATTTTGTATTAGTATTAGAGTATACCTACATAGTAGAAAATAGAATGGGAAGCGAGGCCAAATTGCTTACTCGACTAAAATTTTACATGGATACTAGTAGATAGTTTATTACCTCCGTCGTCCCCACAAATATCTATGCGTAGTAGTGTTCAGTGTGTATTATGTATGTACAGTATTATTATGTACTTTGAATTTACATGCACACAAGCCAAAATGATGGGAAGCCAAGTGAAAGGCTAAACTGCGAGATAAAAACGGTAATAATACAATGATGTAGTGTATATGCAGAGAAAATGTAGTCGATGCACAAAGAGGGCCACGCTCTATGTGTGTGTTTGTGTGGGAGAGTGTGTTTTAAAGCTAAGAGCGATGTAAATAAGTACTAGTGTGCATGTAAAGTGGAAAAGGAAAATAAAAATTGACATGGCTCGTCTATTACACTATAGGTTGACGATAGAAAGTAATTTCCCTTTGTTTACAACAGCACTTTCTCCCTTTCACACTTGTGCAAACGATAAACTCTCCTCCGTGTGCATAGAATCCAAACAACGGCAATTGCTGTGGAATGAAAATAAAATTCTGTCGTTGGATTGTAAAAGGGCTGTTTTATGGTACAAAATAAATCTATTTAAGTTTATACCTACGTTTTAATACACAACTGTATAATGTTGTTTCGACACGCAGTTAGGACACAAGTCAAAGAAATCATAAGAATTTTTATGGCGACAGTTTATGACTACAACAAGAAAAATTAATGTTATTGCTTATCCATCGAATCATTATAATGTAAATGCAGTTGCTAAAACACATACTAAACACCTTACAAACAAGAAACTTGATTTGCAATCAAATACACAGTTGAATAATTCAATATAAATTTTTAGCCTTTCAAACAAGATCCCGACATCTTGATAAAGTGAAATGAGTACAATAAATAAATAACTAAATAAGTAGATGTAGGTAGGTTATGTATCTTATATTTTTTATCATTTACATAGTTGTTTACCAACTCCACCATGAAATTACATTGTAATTGTATTTACTATCATGTTATAACTTTGTTATAGCACTGCTGTATGCGTGGGTGCGGTTTGGCCAATTTTTTACCAAAGGTAGACTACGGTCCGTTAGATGCGCAAACATATTCCCTACACTGTACATTATGCATCTGTATTCCCTATTACATATGCATTGATACGGCTCCAGTAAAAAGGGACAATGATTATTTCCGTTGTAAATTAACATATAGGAGAAAGTTCTGAATGTGCATATTATATAAATATAATGTATTGAAAGAAAGTGTTCAAACCAAAACCAAAAGGATGTGATAAATGAGAAGGTATTATTAATATGCGCATGTAAAGTGGAAAAGGAAGGCAACAAATAACGTGAGTACTCTCGTTTATAATTGCAGTGTGTATATAGGCGATAGAATGTAGGTCTCCTTTGTTTACAGCATCACTTTCTCCATTAAAATGTGGGCTCGATAATTCTCAATGGATTTTGAATTCAAAGAGCTACAGGAATTGTTGGGGAACGAAAATATAATGTCACTGATTTTTAAAGGGCTGTTTTATTATTATTATTCTGTGTAGACAGAAATAAAGTTATTATTGTATGTGGCACACTTAGTTAAACAGCGACCATAGTTGACACTCATTTATTTATAAGTAACTTACAAATGAAAAAATCAAGAAAATAGTGATAAAACAATAGTTTAGTACCATCGGTATTCTTTGCCTTAATCATCAATACAAAAGAGCCTTATCAACATTGATAAGGACTAAGACTGAATAGCTCATTCCATCAGTTCACAGTAAGAATGAATTTCAGATAAGTTTTTTAAAGTACACTCTAAAAAAGTACCAATCTTCTGCGTACTGAAACGGTTTTGTTTTGTCCTTAGCTTTGTAAGTATTTAATTGAAGTTCTGAGACCATATCAAATTTCTTTTGAGTGCACAAATGTTTGATGATTGAATTTGCGGATGAAATCATAATGTATGAATATCCTTTTCGAACTGCCAAAACTTCAGTTTCATACAGTAAGGATTCTAATATGATTGTATTCTCTGCTGGACTTAAGGTACCTGCCGTCCCTAACAACAACAATTGAACAACCTTTCTCACCTCCGGAGGAATACTAATCTTTCTGAATAGGTCCAAAAAGCATAATATTAATATTAATGAAGTTTAAAAAGCAATTATTTGTTAGTAGCATAATGTCTTAAATGGGCATTAAAATTCTTACCTTGCACGAGATTCACAAATCCTCATTAATTCTGTTCTATATGCAAAAGTTCTAGTCATATTTTTCAACATCCATTTCCGATTTGCATCCAAACTTAAGCAACATCCGATAACATGTAAGGTGTCTGGTTCAATCACCACCATGCTGAAGTTTTTAAAGACATTTCACATTATTTTACTACATTATTCTTTATTTTTACACCCACGCATAGATAGGATCAAAAAATTATCACCTTAAATCATCTTCTGTTAGAGTTTTCCATGATGCGCTAAGAAATTCTCTAAATTCTTGCGGAGTGGCTCCTATGTGCATGACCATATCACCTTTCGTCGTATACGCGATAGATAGCATTCTAAATATCAACCAAAATAACGTTTTTATAAAAAATACAATTTTTGTATATTACCTACTATACTAATAGTTTGACTAATTGTACTTACTCAATTACAGCATCCTTATGAATTTCTTCTAATGGTATAGTGTCGAATTTTAATTCGTCGGTGCGTGAATGTGAATAGGATGAACGAGGTCTCAATTGAGATGCAACCATTCTATTCGTGATATCACTGAAACTTTTTGCTAATACGAAATCTTGTATAGCTGAAATGATACAATACAGTATTATTTATTTCTTTATTACAATAAAAAAATTGAATTTTTAGTTTTTTTTAATAACATTGAACATACAGATATAGTAACCGTTGTGTCGGCATAAATTACAAGCTTGAATGCAATTCTGGGAATTTCCTCCTACTTCAAAATAATTCGTGTCAAAATTTGTTAAAATGTATCTCACGGAGATTCCAGTGCTAGTGGATACTGAGTCGCATAAAACAATAGCTGCCTGTTTTTGAGCAGCATCCAAACCAAGGGGTTGCCAATCTTCAGGACTTGATTCAGATTTTGTAAGTCGGTATTTTCTGAGCAACCTTTGTTTATTTACGCGTCCGGAAGACAATAAGGGAAACTCTGTCATCACGTAAATCTGTCGTACCACTTTAAGTATAAAACTTCCTGACTTTCTAAATTGAATATGGAATCAGAATTATTTTCTACACTTTGCATACCTCTGGTTGCATATAAGGTTCTAGAGTTTTTCGAAGTTTTTCTCGTAAGTTCTGAACTGTTACATTTTCCTTAAGAATCACAGCGGCGAAAATTGTCTAATTGCAAGACAAAATTTAATTGCTATTTAAAATTCATACAGATTGCGAAAGTTTATTGTAGGAATATAATTTAAGTGTAACCTTGTTGTAAGAAATATTATGTACAAACCTGCCAGTCCTTTTCGGGGTTATCAATGCAAACTTTGCTGTCTTCTACTAACTGAGTTGCATCCACTGCTTGTTTGATGTTACTCATATTGATTGTGTGTCCATGAATGTTAACGATATCATCCCGTCTTCCTTTGCGAAGTTAGAAATAGACAATTGTTTTTCGTTGATTAGCAAAATCGTTTCAAATGTTTAACAAATTGAATCTTACTTGTAATTACACATCTCTTTCAATTTTCTAACCTTCGAAATTCAATCTTTTGCATCCCTTTTTGTCCGTTGTAATTCTTCCTAAGTCTGCTGTTCCATAGTAAAGGTTGTGCCCTATTTGTAATTGCTGTTTTTTTGATTTATCTGAGCTTGTGCGCACATAACCAGACGATAGAGAAGGACCACGAATAAATATCTCTCCTGTTTCAAAAAAATAGTTGCACATTGAAACATAGATATTATAGTGAGTAGGTAAGTTCTATTTATTCTTCAATTGACTTACACAAGCCATAACAATTAATTTGTTTATTCGTACCAATTACTCCTTGTGGAACTATTTTACTGTTCTCATTGTTGAGAATGCAAACACACATATTATGAATTGGTGTCCCCGCTGGAACTAAATCATAATCGGGGAAAAACTCCAGCTTCTCCACGAAATCGTTTAAGTTTTTATATACTTCAAATACAGTGTGCGCCATTGTTTCTACATTAAAATATACGAATGAAACCAGTTCGTTATTGTTATCTTGTCCGCTATTACCAATTATATTTTCATGTATGTCTCTCCTACCTGTGGCTCCATATAAAACAACTAGGCTACAACCATGACCTTTGAACAAATTAAAAAACTGCAACCCCAATTCTTCTTTAAGAACATCGCCCCCGACGTAGATATATTTGAGAAGTTGGATCAACTTATGTTTTTCTGCCCCTAATTCTTCCACATATGCGAGCAACTTTTTTAAAATCGGAGGAGTGAGTGTTATTCTGGAGATGTTCAATTGAACCATTTTAGGAAGCAGAGTAGCAGGTTTGGTTAACATGCTGTTGTGTAAAACTATAATATAAATACCAACAATTAAATATATTCATTATTAAAAGTAATTATTCTTGCGTAAATATTTAATTTACAAGCACGAGAGTAATATTAATTTTTCTATACAACATACCTATTAAAGGACGTCCACCAAAAAGGGGACAAAATATTTCTGGTACTGTTGATGCACTTGAAATAGTACTACAGGTCACTAGGACTTCGTCTTCCGCATAAGGAAGCTGCTTCAGGTGCCACAAAATTGTGTTCAGAATTGCTCCATGTCCGATTCTATTTTTCCCATTGAAAAACATTCAATATAAAAAAAGTCAGAGAAATAATCTTTAAAATATCTTATTAGTAATGCATGTAGGATTTTTTTCTGTTGGATTTTGCCTGCATGCGATAGGAAGTTCAGTGGCTCCACTAGTCAATATTATGGCAGCCATTCTATGACAAGGTCTTGTTAGATTTTCTAAAGGATCCGCTTGACTTAAATCTTTGAACAATCTAATTAAAAATAATTCTGGAATATTTAATGCTTTTGAAAACTTTTTGCTTGTTCGATTCATTGTCAGAATGATACATTTAACATACGCATGAGCTGCTTCCAAGACGTTATCAATTGTATCTATCTCGGTAGAGTCCATCAAAGAGTCAAATCGACTTCGTATAGGTCCACTATTCTCTATGAAGTTATAACCCACATAATTTATCACGTCAGTAAAATAAATAAAAAACATTCGCTTTTTTAAATGCTAAAATGTATTGATGCCTATATTGATTATCGGTTGGCCACTTACCTGTAATTATGAGCATAGGCCTAATACGACTTATAATAGGAATTAGTTCATGCTCAGGATAATAAGGTTCCAAAGCTAGATATGCACAACCCAACTGTAATTAAATAAATAAGCAAACATATTAATATAAAAGCTCAGACAAAAATTATAAACTAGTTAGAAATAATTTTCACATTACATGAAATTGCTGAACTGTACACACAGAAGGTATTTATGTAATTTAAATATTAATAGCATTGGTACAATCATAATATTTATACATAAATTATATTAACATAAATTATTAGGGAAGTTTTTTGCCTTAATAATAGCCAAAATAAGAATAATGATGTTTTCATGAGGATTGAGACAAAAGGCAATGACTAAGTCATTATCCGGGTTAGATGTCGTCCAGAAACCCAATCGACTGCGCAACACTTTCGCAACTCTGGTTGAAATATCATCCAAACTTTCAAAAGTATATTTGACACCATCTTCGGCGATAAGGGCAGGAGTTGTGCGATCAATCTCTCCTTTAAGTTAGAAAAATATCATTAATTAAAATTGCCATTTATAATAACATTTTTATCTTTGTGTCCCCCCCCCCCCGAAAATAAATCCTAGATACGGCCTTGCTCCTAAACACCTTCCTTGGTATGTGTGTACTTTAATAATGGATGCAACTCAAAATAAGATGTTCTTCAGTCATTACTACATGTAATGCAGGTTGCTCATTAATAAATGACCATAATTTCTGGAAATTAATGTGAGTATAATATATAAATGTGTCTGTATAAAAGCATAAAAGTGTGCTTTTAATATATTATATAAATATAAGGAAGAATCTTCATTTATTAATGAATAACAATCGCAGACACAATGTGATTGCCCAAAGACAAAGGTACAAAATATACACAATCTATCCATAGGTGCACTCTTTACAATTTAAATGTACAATAATAAATGTTTAAAAAATAAACAATAGCTTGATTCAAATATGTATTCAAGCATTTCATATTTGGTTATTATTGAAATTCTTCGTAAGCGAGCGATACTTACCTCTGTTGATGAGGCTGCTTAAGTAATCAGTTACCGTAATATTTTTAACCAGAGGAAATGATTTGCCGTAAATGATACTCCTATTACATGCAAAAAGTTCGATCGAGTTGCAATTCCAAGGTCTCATATTGGATGCAAAACTTAATTTGATTGAACAATCCTAACTTGAGCAAGTATTATCCAATTAACATTTACTATGATCTGAATTTTTAATCAAAGAAACTGGAATTTATAATACTGATTTACAATATCTATGTAAAAAGCACCAGGCCACTTTAAATTATTGACCAATCCAAGGTGATTCCATGGATACTGATTAACTTTGTTAATCAGATAATGATTTCACAGGTGAGGAAATTAGAGCTTTCCCTAATAAAAACTAGTGGGACCTTTTCTTAATAAACTGTCCCACTTCAAAAAATCACTAAGCAATTTTATTGGTAAAGGGTCCCAGTTATTATTTCTCACTTCATTCACAAAATCTCTTAAGGGTCTGCGGCCTGTCTTTATTTTTAAAAACCCGTTTTAGAAATACAAATTGAAATCACCCTGGTAATGTTGAAACATTTTGTAAGTAAGGGAGTGTGCATATATGATGTACGCACTT
>JAQFYB010001624.1:0-30958 GCA_034694085.1 Pogonognathellus longicornis
TCCTTAATTATTTCTGAACTCTGACTGAGAACATGACTCGCAGAAATACAGACACTTAACAATCATCTAAATGAATGCAGTATCATGGTTTTACAATCTGGAACTTGTAATGTTTGTTTGTCAATTTTATACTAAAAATAAGCTGGCTTATAACTTTAAACTTTAAGTACCTAAGCAAAGCTGTATCCAGACATTCATTTTAGGGAGGACAAAATCCTAACATAAGGCACATTTGTGGTGATTGATTATCGCGCAATAATCGCGATAAATTTGAGACAACTTATTCCAAAATCAATATAAAATGTACCATTTTTGATATTTTTTGTCCTTTTATTTCAAAACAATAACTTGTTTTATGAGATTTTGGCTACCCCCCGTATACAGCATTATAACTTAAGATCTGCTGTGACTACTGTAATCTAAACTATATAAACATATCTGCGAATTATTGTACATATTTTTAATTCGATTGGATGAATAAAAAGTGAAGTGTGTAAAAATTGGCGATTTAATGGAAATGTGTAGACTGCAGACAAATCAAATAGGTAAATAAATTATTCTGGGCAAACAATGTGATCCACAATACTTATCAAAATTACATACTCAAAAATGATACTATGTATTTGAAAGTGGTAAGTAACTTTGAGGCTGAAATTAACCACATCAAATAAGCATTATTACTTACACTTAGCAGTTGTATCGTTTCCCACTTAGGGTAGTAGTAGACGTGATCCAATCTTGACTTTTCTTCGATTTTATGTCAGTGACAAAAATCCAACTTCTACATAATATGCCATTTCGACATGTTCAATAAAATGTAACTGCATCTTATAAAAATAACAAAATATTCCATATCTACCTACCTATGTACAAATTACAACTACATAAACCTTTATGGTTAATTATTGATTATATTACAGCAGAAAAGTACAAGTAAGAATATAGGAGGAAACAGAATCCACACACTGTATATTGTGCATTACGAGACGAAGCTACGTATTTAGTGTGGAGTATAAACGTAAGCATTTTGTAATTCATAGAGCCCCATTTTGGAAACACGATGTCCTTAATAGTGATACACGTACTAGAGTTTTCCAGGAGGACTATGAGGACGACTGTCTATTAAGGTTGGACTTAATAACCACAGCATCTACGATATCCTTAACATAATATGCTTGGCCGTCTAACAGTAAATACACCTTTGCTGGAATCTACTGGAAAGAGGCTCGGCGAAATAGAGAGACAGAAGTAGTCCCTATGGAGCGTTTTGCGGCTCAGCCACTAAACTCCTTTACTGAACTGTACTGATGTGAGTTGAACATTGAACACATTGGACTTGTACACACGTACACCTAACACAAAATCTTCTCTCACTCTGTCTCTTCGCTCGACATACTTCTCTCTCTCAAAATATATATGTATATATATTCCACACAAATGTAGCACTAGAGTCTTGGTGTGCTAACGCAAAGCTAAACTACTTGCTAGTACAGATAGTGGCAGTAATAGTAGTTTAGTAAAAAAAAAGCAACAGAAATTGGGCACACAGGTCCTCTTGTCCAACACTTCCTCGTTGCTTTGCTCTGCTCGTCTACTACATTTACCTTGCACGTTTCTCTCCCGTAAACAACTACGTGTGACATACAAAGAGAGAGAAGCTTCCAATCTGTGGAAATACACAGCAACTCCCCGTTTTCTCAGCAGTGTATACATATTACTATATATGTGTGTGTATACACGAAATACTTGTATCGTTTCAGTTTTCCTTTGTGACTTTATTTCCAACATTCACTCAGCCGTCTAAGTACTAGAGACTTGAGCAGAGTGGGATTCCTCTACACTTAGGTATATAGAAAAAAGAGAGAAGTTCTATGTAGGGAAGTATGTACAAATACTTGCAAGGGTGAAAGTAAACTACTTTCTGTATAAATATAAAATATATATACTAACACGTAAATTGTTGCAACGTAGTAAGTACATAGGACCATGTAGTTTGGAGTAGAAACCTTGTGCGTCTAAGTGTAGATGTATGTAGTAGGGAACATGTATTTGTATTGCACAAGGATAAGTATTTTCTAGGAAAGCCCAAGTTGACTTGTAGGATGCTATTAGCTGTATATACGTTTACAACACAAAATCACACTTGAACATATATACAGCCAACGAGAGTTCATGCCAATTTTGGCCCTTGCCAGTCCGTGTAACTCTGCTAAACTAGGTGTATAATACGAGACATCCAACCAAAGCTGTGTGGTGGCACACTTTAATGTTTATTTTAGAACCTAAGAAGACTTTTGGTCGCAGCGTGTAATATAAATACTCAAGCACTATAACATCAAGTACCTGATTCAAAGATACAATAAGCCTTCAGTAGATTTCTCCATCCTGAAACCACATAGATAGTGTGTGTGAGAGAGAGAGAGAGAGCTCTTGTACTTAAAATTTAAAATTGACTTTCCTTACGAACGTGACTTTCTCCTCTGCTGCCAATAATGACATGTTCCTCCCATTTCACAATGCACTCTGTGTATGCTTTACTATTATTGCCCCTGTAATTATCTCTCTCGTAGTGTAAGTGTAATACTGCTTTCAATGCAGCTATATACAATTCTATGATTCGTCTTCGTCACATTTGCTGTGTGCAAGTATTTATAAACGTGCCTAATGTACATACATAATAATAATATACCTACAATCATTGGCGTAGCTGGGGTATGGGCAACAAGATAATCCTCCCCCTCTCGAAATTCATAAAAGGGAGTTATTTTATCACAAAAGTGCAGAAAATTGCAAAATTCTTAGCACTACACGCAAATTTTATGCACTTTATGTTATTTTTGGTCAGAATTGCTGTAACTAAATTTTTTCCCGCAATAATAAAGACATTTCAACCTGATATTGAGATTTTGGCCACCCTGAAATCAAATCTTGGCTACGCCTCCCTATGTTGATTTTGCCCCAAATTACAATAACTTTTTTTAGCACAATAATTAGAGCATTTTAATCTCATATTGGGATTTTAGTCTCCCCGAAATCAAATCTTGGCTACGCCTAAGCCTAAAATATACAACAGTATAGCTACAATATTTAATGGTAAAAGTAGTTATATATAAAAGCAGAAGCAATCGTTTTATAATGCGAGGGAATGCTAAAAGCAATTCTCATTTGGCACTATTTACTTTTGCCAAACTGTATTTGCCCTGAACGAAGGTTTGCTGTGTGATGTGGTTGAGTGTTTACTTATGTTGAGAGATGACTTTGTCAGTTTGGTACAGTACTCTGGGTGTGTTGAGCCGTTACTCAGGTTAATCGTTAGTTTAGTGTATGACTTTCCTTCCGAGGCTTGAGCACTGAATATTACATTGTTAAGATCATAATGGGGATGGGACATTATTGTATAACTATGTTTATCCCATGCTCCATTACATACTACTGGCGGATATACTTACTAATATTGTTATTATTACGGCACTGTGGATCCAGCTACTACTTAATAGTAGGACAGCTATGTGTTGCTTTTGCTTGCCCCTGCCTTGCTTAGCCTTCGTTTACCTACGGCATGGCTCCTTTATGTTAGTTTACGTTACGTTCCATTAGATTACACGACTTTTGCTTACTTTGCCAGGGAAATGGATCCGAGACTCCGGGGGGTACTCTTCGAGTTGGGTTACACTTCAACTCACTTCACTTCATGCAACATAACATCACATTCCCCACACCATACTCTCTCTCTGCTTCTTACCCGAATCCTCTGCAAACTACTATTACAGCAGATTCCCACTTTCCAGGTTATTTGTGTGCTGTGGATGTTATCGCTCCATTCTGCCACCAACCTAAATGACAATTATTACATGTACATACAGTGTGTAGCAAAAGTAAAAGTAAACTAAGTAATTGGAAAACTCTCAGTTTATTCCGAAACAAAAAACAGAGACACTAAAAATACGAAAGGCAATTTTTCACTATCTTACCTATCATCTTACTATGGTGTAGCTCCAGTATTTTATTACTGTAACCAGAGGTTTTAATCTCTGTTTAGTGTTACAGATTTTTAAAGTAGGTACCTAACTGTATATGAAAGATTGAGTAAAAACGCAAATTCCTCGGAATTCCCGTATCCCTTGTATAGGTACCTGGAGGGTAAAAGAGTATCCCATAACATCAGGCGAGTCCTTCCTTTCTGTCACATCTGTAAAACTCGCTGTAGTATTTAAGTATAAGATTTTGTATGGACGTACGTATCGAAGTTATTTTGTATTTAGTTGAGTTGTTGGTAAGGATATAATATTATTATGTTTTTCTTTGGGTTTGTCGGGAACTGGGAATATATATAGGGCTAGCGGGCTACTAGTCAATTCAAGCTGAATTAAAGCAGCTGAGTAGGTACTCAGTTAGATATATAGACTTTTAACACTGCCTTTGTTAAATTGTGCGGAAAATTGTCGAAAGGAAATGCAATGCCATTTCACATTGCCTCCTCCACCATACTCTCCACTCCACCAAGTCATTACACTCCAAATACACCCACATGAACATTATAAGCTATACAATTTCACGTATACGTATAACTCTGTAAAGTATGTATCATAGAGTGCTCTATGCTTACCAGTATCAATATATTATCATTTGCAATGTGTATTTATCTGTTATGCAGCATAATGCATGTATGTGTAATGTATATGAAAGTATATGGAGGAAGAATAGGGAAAGTAGCTACTTTATACCCGGAAAGAGCAACACGATGCCTTTTAAAGGCGTATTGAAATGCAATGTGTGATCATGTGTGTATGGGGACTGCGGATATGGATGTGTGCTTGCTTACTGGTATGGTATGGTGGAAATCTGTGAAGCCTGTAATGTACGTATAGAGATAGAGTACATAGAGCATTGTAATTTCGGGTGGGTTGTGTTGTCTGAAACGGAAGTCTTCCTAGGGCTATAAAGCAGTTAAAATAAATAACCGCGGCGTATCAAAACCACTACTGCTAACTACACCGCAGATGAAGTCTAGAGAACTGATTGCGAGTGTAATAATGTAATGTACTCGTTATGTAAACGTAATCGGATGCTGTGCAATAACGTATGAGCGTAATAATTCCCAACGCCGGTCCAACAACTAACGGGTAGTATCCCCGTCCAACTAAGTCCAACCAAACAAACCCTAGCTACTACTTATATATACAATACACTAACACCGAATTCTACTCTCTCTCTCTCACACAGTCACACATTTGCTTTGATGCCTTTTAGTTGCTTTTTGGTTTGATTCTCTGCCGTGTTTCCCCACATTTACATAATAATGCTTTCTCGCTGCGTTGAAAATATTTGTCTGTACAGATACTGGTGGTGAATTTCAATTAATTCCAAACCTGGAAGCTTTAAAATATACATACACCATGTATAGTGGGCATGATTGTCTCAAGTAATTTATGCACTATCAATTTACGCTTGTATAGTGTAAAATATATTTATTATGGGAATTAATGTGTTTTTCTATAGCTATATAATATTATGTAGTAGGGTTTCCCGACTCTGCCGACAACAGGATTTGAATGGTTGGTTGGTTATGATGGTATGGTAGTGTCTGTGGTAGGGTAAAAAGTAATTGTAAAATGGAGGAGCTTGCTGGCGATTGCCGTTGGGTGGTCAATAAATAGCCGAGGTGATAAAGTGTGGACGAAAATAATCATAAAGAAGGATTTCCCTTGATTTATTTAGAAAGCTCTTTAAGTTCATTATCATCATATATCATCATCATCGTCATAACATATTATCCTTATCAATCATATCATACTTATCCTTACTATATATTTACCATACTAAATATATCATAAATGTAATGTACTGTTGTATTGTATGTATGTATAATATAATTGATTTGATTTCCCCATTTATACACATTAAATAGGCGTAGGTATGTTTTTACGTACACCATATCATACCTTTACGTAGGTATATATACACAATACAGCACGATGCACTCCATCACTCATCCACAACACAATACACATTGATCAGAGAGATATTTATAATATAGACTCATTTACAAAGTTATATATAGCCACATTCTATGTGTAAGGTATGTAAAGCAGCAGCACTACATCAATATTATGCAAATAATATTTGAGGTGCACTACATTACTTACCTTGTGTGGATTGCTCTTTTTGTTGTTGCATTTTTGTTAGTTTATTTTGTTGATGAGGATGATGTGCACACGCAATGATTACTGTACTTGTTCAGTTGATAACACAAACGGTAGAATTTGTAAACTAAGTGGCATTTTGGATGAAGTTTGTATTCTTGCCAAATAGTCTTAATATAGTAGTAGTTTAGTTTAGTAGACGTAGTACACACTAGAACATGATTATAATTATTTTATGTATGTAGTGTATGTAATAATTAACTATAAATAGATATTGACATTAATTACGCAATTGTACATACATATATAATATATTATGCAATATTATGATACATACAAATCTACAGTAGGTACCACGATATTCCTTTTACTATTACAGTGTAGCATTCGCATTTACTGTATAATATGATTATAATATAGCCACACTCATTGCATGTTGAAACATTGTGTATGTATAATTTATTATTCCTGTAATGTACCTCGAGCCTTTTACTCTACTAAATCATCACTTCACTGTATTTGATAAGTAATATAGTATGGCTACTATGCTATTACATATACACAATAATATTTTAACACCAACAACAACAACACTACAAATACATACAGCAAATTTTAATGGATCTTCTTCCAATAGGAATTTCAGTTGCTAAAACACACTAGGAATACAATAGAATAGAATACACCGACTGAACGATAACATTTCTAATTATAATGTCACAACATGAAGATAAAGATCTTCACATGTTATTTACGCTATGTATGATTCAATGAGAATATAATATGTATTTATAAATAGTATAGAATAGTTGAACTGGTCAGAGCTCACGGGTAGTTGTAATTAATCAATGGTACACGTAATACGTAAACAACTATTTATAATGGAACAACGAGCCACGTATTTAAACAACAACACACTAGCACAGAGAGGAACTAACAAGTCATGCCACTTAACAGCAGCATTTTTCATTCTAGTACATACACTACATTTACGTAGAGGTATAAGTGTCGCAACTTTAATCTACAACAATAATTCATCACGAGTAAATAGGCACACTACCATTTATACACAGGGAATAATTTATGGAGTGCACTAATACGATTATACAATCCTTTTAAACAATCATTCGTAAACAACAGATAATTTCCACCTCATAATCATACAGACACTGAGACACACATACAACGCAATGGGAATGATCCTAGCAAAATAAGTAGCTTACAGTTTTGAGGGCTATTCTGATAAGGATTTGAACATAAGATTCATTAAGTCCATAGAACAACATACACACAATAAATAGTAAAAGCGAATTGAAGTTGATGAAACATTCTCCTAATTACAACCTTGGATTTTTACCAGACTCCTTGTAATCAAAGGAAATACGTAGGAAATATTCCAAATCTACTTAATGACGGAAATTGTTAATTAATGGGACTAATTGTAATTACTTGTAAGTCTGTCTAATGATTAGACCACACTATACTGCAGTTTATAAATAACACTAACAATAAGGAAGATGGTGGTAGTATGCAATAATAATAAAGAGTATACGAATTAATGATTAAACCAACCATGGATTTCCTTCCTTTGCTTTGCTGGTGGAACATGAAGATCGTATTGTAGTAATTAATGTGTAAGGTAAATACAGTGTACTAAAGAAAATAGATATATACCTGGCTATGTTAGACTAAGTCTGGTTTACATACTAATTCCTTTAAAGATTTGAGGAGTTCACTCCAAAGTAAGTAAGAGACTTGTATACTCATAATCCTGAAGTAATCGTAATCCTGTAGTAATTAATTGTAAATACTAAGCTTGCTTTTGCTAATATTCTGAGAGAGAAGTGTTATTTTCCTGTTTCACTAACTAAGACTCGACGTAGTAATAATAGGAGAATGATTACATACATTCGGATTGATGCTAATACTTGTGATTAGTATTACAGTGTTTGTGCAATGAAATGTGGGTGATAGAAATATGAGTGGTTGAATGAAGGAATATAAAGCAAATGAAATGAATGTTTAAGCACACTCGAATGGAACAAGTCAGTAAAATGGTTTAGGCTAGAATATTATTGTTATTATTGTGAACTTGAAGATATGCATTGAACAAACTATCAGTGCTTACTTAGCTTAGTTAATGAAATCCAAATTGAAAGGATTATTATGTTAGCTCGGAGTGGTGAACTGATTGGTATGCTTCTGTATGAGCAAGATAAGAGCAGAACCCATAAGTTACATCTTGGCTGCCAAAAACAACAAAGTAGGTCTGTCGGCCCATAAATTACAGCAGGAGACTTTCCTGTCTTGTCTGGCGGCCTCTGACACATAACAGAACCAAAAGAAAATCAAACCTCTTAACTAGTCGCCCAATTCATTCCTTTCACGAGACTCACTATCCAATGTAAACCTTTCCAAGCTATTTCTAATTAACAAAATTCCAAAGGAAAAATTTTATTTTTATGGTCATCAATTTCTGCATGTAAAACGCTGTCTATGTAATCTAAATGAGAGAAAATATTATTAACAGACATAATTCAATGTAGGTATACGTCCAATTACCAATTTGTATGCAACTGGAAATTGATGAGTCTGTAAGGTGGAACAACTAATTAAAATGAAATGAAATTACATGATGAATGTCCTAAAGAAAGTTGTAATTGATATCGTATCAATTAAATTATGGTTGCAAAAATGCACCCAATTCTTTTCTCCCGGGTTGTGTATTAAGAGCCAGATTACTAATGAATAGCTGAAAAATTTCATTACACCCAAAGATATTTAACAACATACCTTAATCGTCCAGTCTACATTTGACACAGCATGAAAAGAAAGTCGCATATTGTTGCTTTCACGCAAAGACACTGCAATGGGGGCATTAAGAGACAAAGACTACAACATACACACACCATACACCGAGAGTGGGAGAGAGATGAAGATATAAGAGAAATAGCAGAAATACAAAACAATAGTTTCGTCGTCTGGTTTTAATGTTATTTTTACTTATTACATGTAAGACATACAACACACTACATACACTGCACAGAAAATTACAACAGTATTACCGAAATGTACTCGCACCATTTGTACTTAGCAAAAAGTACAGAAAACAACTAACTCATTGTCTTTCGCCTTCTTGTTTTCAACTAGCAGAAATCCCTGAGGATTCTGCCTTTGGAAAACTGCTACAATTACACGAGGTACATGATGCTACCTCCTTTAAAATTAAGTATGGTATGATGTGCTGAAATATTTCCCAAGCGTAGTAAGAGTCATCAATAATTTAACTAATTCAAGTCACGAACTCACTAACCTAATCACCCCTCTATAGTGCGTACGTATTTCATTACTCATTAATTGTAATTAATTGCTAGCAATAATTATTTATCCACCATTTTAACGATATAGAGTTACACTTACACCTAATTACTGCACTAACAGTAGTAATAAATATGAATACATAGTAACATGGAAAAATCTAGCGTTTTAATTTGGACTCGACATTTGTAAGACATAAGTGTAACTCTAATGTTGTATTTATTGGTAAGTCAGGTCAGTTTTGAAATGAACTCTGTTTTATTCTTACCAGGTTAAATTTTCTCGTGTCTTATTTCGATTAACGTTTTATACACAACATAGTATTTTTGAAAGTACTCTACACTATGTATATATAGAAGTATACGAAGGGTGGTGGTAATAGTTGTAGTAGTAGTAGTAGAATACAATGCTACGCTATTCTCTCATGCTAATAATCATCCTTAAATCTAAGGATGTATCTGTAGGTTAGCAGAATATAAAATTATCATCTCAGCTCAGCTCGTAAAGATATTTGGTCTGGTTATCTTTCAGTTTGTGTTTTGTAGTAGAAGTTATACAACATATAATGTACACACACAGCTCTATGTTTAACAATAGTACCTACCTCCCTATAAATACATTAATATAACACGGAAACTAACGCCTAATGAAGGTAAAGCACAAAACTCTGTATACACATTAAACCTAACAATATTGTAGTGACTTTATGTTTAAATAGCTATCTGTACCTATACTGCTATACATACATAATATAATTAATTGCAATAATATTTACATTTACACAATCAAGAGTCAATCCTTTGGTGAATTAGTCTCTGCAGGCTTTCACTAGTATAATCATCATAACAATTAATAATATAGCTACTATATACCTAACTCAATTATTTCGCAACAGTACATAATATGACATTGTATATTATTAGGACACAAATTGAATGAATCAATGAATGGTGTAGTATGAAATGTATTATGTATAATAATGAATGAATTAATTAATTAATTACAAGTATAAAGTCAAAGTTCATTTCTATACTAACTGACACGACTAACAAGTATACTACACTTCTACTTACGTGTGTAAATGTGAAAGCGTAATGACTTGTCTACAAAGGACTACTACATAGCTAAAGTACTACACGAATAATACATGTATAATTAATAAAGGAACTTACACATACACTAATTACAATTAGATACACAGAGAGATGACTACAAAGAGATGATACACAAGAGTATACGTACCTCTACAAATAGACAGAGCTACTAATAAATGTAACTACTACACAGTGTTTCAATCCTAACTAATAGTTTCCTATTAGTCAATGCATGAATGAATCACTTCCTACTTAAGACTGGCTAAACACTCAATTAATCAATCAAGCTTGTTTGATTGGCTTAACGCTTTTGGACAACATCTCCGAACAGATGTGCCTTTCCCTTAAAAATTACTATTCTTTTTACAAACTACTATTGTACAATCCTAGCTTAGTATTTAGACTAAATAGTATTTATCATACAATGGGTTAAAGTGTAGTAGCTAGCTAAATCTGTACTTTTTAGCTATTAGTACCTACTATTAGATAATCTCTTACTAATTCTACATTTCTGTTCAAACTACGTACTACCTAATACCTATGTATTTATGTATACTAATATTTAACACTGTATGCGAATGTATATGCATGTTTTTCCAGATTTAATATATACGATCAAGTATCAAGGGTAGGTACATTCATCAGTAAAGTATCCTTAACTCTAACTATACGTATCATTTTAGTAACTACAGTTCTGTCGCTATTGTATGTATTTAATTCTGTAATGTTGATGACGTAACAGGGAAAGGGTAGTTAGGTCTGTTTTTTATTCATACGATGTAGTCTAAATATTGTATATGCAATAAGTGTATCAGTTACTTTACCTTTCCATCCGTAGTTTATGAATTTTTATGATTCTCAAATGTTATATGATGATCATGTTTGTAGTAATCGAGTTTTCCGTTTGTTTTTGTGTATCTATAATAGATATTACTTTATCATTGTATCTAATATATGTAATATAATATTTCTGCATTTTTAGGAGGCACTCTTTGACAACATTTTACCTTTCCGTACAACTCTGCACAGTACTGACTGTAATTCTGATCTGTTTCGTTTTTACTTATATCTGTCAATCTTCCTTGATTTAATTGTAACTAGTAATATTTACCTTGTTTTTCTCTCACAGAATTTGTATGTATACCGAATGTGGTAAGTTGTAGAATACTTATGGGCTCTTTTGTAAACTCAAGAAGAGACTCAATTTCTAGAAGTATTCTGGTATGGTGGAAATAAGCCAATGTTTCACCTCCCTATGTATACCGCTACTTTTAGTAACCCTTCTTTTAGTTACCATAATGTAATTTTTGTTGTAGATATTACTTATTATTACTTTACTTACCTCCTGTCCAATGAATTCGAAAAAGCGTTAATTTCTTCATAAAGAAACTACTAATGTGTAGCAACATTAATTACAGCTAATTACTCGAACATCAAAATCGTCAGCAATGCAATACAACGTTAGCAGCTAAATAGACAAAAGTTCTACTGCACGATAAACTGCGATATACGATAAAAATATAAAGTTATAAGATGACTGGAATTCGTTGCACCATAAAGATCAGGAAAAATTCCAAACAAAGTTCATTAGCATTAAATAACTACATACTTAGAATTAATTACTAGAAATTGTCATCAAAGCAATTGCTAACATTAATGATTAATTAATTAACTTATGAATTAAGAACTAATTAATTAAATTCAAATATTTACTTACTATGTTGATTATCAAACAGTAAACAAACAGTATATGATTCTCAGTGCTTTTGCTCCTGCCTTAGTTATACCCTCCGACATCTTGACTAACACATAAACACACAATAGAATTATCAAAGTCTATCAGCCCGCCCGAAAGAAATCATCCCGGTCGACAATTGTAAATGATTCCCCCTCAATTGTATTGATTATGGCACCTAGAAAGTTTGTCAACGAATGCAAGAAGCATAATGTCATAAGGCCATGATTAGCCATTGAAGTATGCCATGAATCATTGTCAATTAACTTAGAATTGTCTTGATTTTGTGCCTACAGTACGACTACAGTGTGAGCGTAAATATAAATTGTATAGAGCAACATAATAATGTAATAAATATTCCTATGTATAAATACTACTCGTCTATAGTGAATGACCAGCTAAAATGATCATAATAAGTACTTTCCCTTTAAACTACAACTTTACATACTATACATATACCATGCAGATTGCAATACAACAATTACATTACATGTTACAACAACAGAATAATAAAGGTGTACATATATTTAAATATTTGTGCTAACATACATAAAGAATATTTAGTACAAACACATTAAACAGAAAAAACAAAGAACCATGTTCCATGTACATAGTATCCGCAACAAAAAAACAAAGGTCCAAAAAGCTCTAGACTACAACTACAACTATTTGTAACACTACATGTAATGTAGCACTACGTATTTATACGTAAACGAAAAGAACAAAAAATGCTCTTTCTATAAATTCTATTTAAATACTACTACTACTTTAAAGAAACTAATAAATCGTTTAGTAATATGTTACTAAAAATTTGACAACGGTACAAATAGCAAGAAAAGGACCAGCATAACCTTTTTACAACGCAACTTAACAAATTGCAATACGATAAAATTACAATTACAGCTGAAAATATTGGAAAAAGAAGAAACATATACATACAAGAATTCGAGGAGACACACGCCACAGTCAGTGTTCTTTTAACGCAGTATTTGTATCAATTACTTAGTCATGATCATGTGGTCAGCCTACAATGAGCTTTCACAGGAAGAATCCAATATAAATAACAAATACATATACAGTGGTAAAACACTTGGTCATTCACAATGACACAAGAATATCCAGAAATACATACACATAGTAATAATGGTCTACATAGAAAAGGATTGCACTCAACGTACATACATGAATGTAAATATTGTCAAAGCAAAAAGAGAGAAAGAGAGTGTGTAGAAAATAAAAAATGTTTGTACGTGCTTGAAAGGTGAATTTGGTATTGTTGACAGGAGAAGTGTACACAGAGGTATTGCAAGTAACATTTACATTTTTTATGGTCATCAACGAACAAGGATTGTACGAGCGACCCAGCCAACAGCTTTCCGACGAAACAGACAAAACGCACGAAATGCACAGACGCACCAGCCAATGACAATCAATTGTGATCTGGTTTTGCTTGCATTGGATATTTTTCGGACAGAAACACGAGTGTGGCATTATTGCATTGACATATTAATAGTAGGTAGAAGTATATAGTGTATTGGGTAACGTCAAGTACTAAAACGTACACGGGTGGTTTGTATGGTATGGTGGTTGTGGGTTCGGGTTGGGTCGCACCACTTCTTCAAGACTATACACTGTTCCCGAATAGTAATCATTCACAAATCAATATCTGACTGATAAGTAATTCATGAACGTCAATCAAGTCAAGTCAATCAATTCTAGTTTCAAGTCGCTTTTTTCTCGACGCATATGTTTTTCTTCCCCTTCCCTTTCTTTCTTTCTTTCTTTCCCTGCACTGTTTGTTCTGTCTTTACTGAATGACAAGACAATGACACTGAAAAGCACACAATCAAACAGGATGCATTATTGTAACAGTATTGTATAGTTTGCTCAGTTCCAACCAAATACATAGAGAAAGCAGCAGTTTTTAGTAGAATCACTGTAAACCTACATTTGTAACAGGAATTTAGAAGCAAGAAAAATTCATAGGTAAATAGGTAGAAGGTACATAGTACTAAAACACTAAAGTAGTACTATTTAATATACTGTAAACTGTAGGTCACTATTATTGTTGTAAAAACTGCATTTATGCTATGCTTAATACTTTGGCAGCTTTAAGATATTAATGACAGTAGTATAGAATAATGTTTTAAATTAACTCGTAAATTGCCACTGTTTAGTTTGTATAGATAGTTATAATATAGATTTTGAACAGCTTGCGAAATTTTTTGCATAAATAGCTCTCGACAGTTTTCTTTTCTGTGTAAAAGAGTTGTATATTTGTAACTGTATAGTCTCATTGATGCTACGATCTATTATTATGAATATGAAAAGTGTAAATTTCGAAAAATACTTTTATAGTAATACTTGAGAAAGAAAGAATGCTTAAAATACTGTCAATCACGTTCACGACCTTGCCTGAGAGGTTTGAAAGAAAATATACAGCCCTAAATAGAAGAAGACAATAAATTTCAAGTCATTTCTTTAGTACAACGAGACTGCAAAATACTTTTGTTGGTTGTAGTGTGCTAATATTATTATTACAATTCTTATCATTATTTATGGAATACATGACGCAACACGGACATGTCTGCAATACTGACGACGATACGTTAAAGAATCAAAAGAGGACAATGAGACATACACATTAACATGTAAAAGGACAAAAACACATGATATTACGATACAATACAAGTACAATACACATACAATACAGACAGTTATCAAAAGAATTTCTCACATTCCATTGTAAAACGTTCAGAGCTTTATAGAGACAACATTACATTACAGAACGAAAACGGAAGCCCCAACAACAATCCCACAGATACCTATCAAAATCAACCTACCTTTCACACTCCTCTTATTCTCCTGTATACCTACATACATTTCTAACTAAATTCCTACATTATTTCAGTACCTATGTATTTACTTACCATAAATCTTCTATTAGAACCCGGCATCTGATAGAATCCGGGTCTACAATACAACTCTGAGGCTTTACAGGTACATTGAAAAAGTTTGTAATAGCCTGGGTCAATAATCAATTCAATTGTCGAATGTTTGAAGAGAATCCGGGGGTTCTAATAGAAGATTTACGGTATGTATAATAACTGCATGTCTGTTTTGTGTACACCGACTCTCATTTATACTCAGCAGTTTATATTTGTGTAAAGAATATCAACTTGTTTGCGTGTAATTTGTAAGTAATAGGATTTGTATTGGGATACATCACTATCCCTATGGTATAAATACAACACAACTAACACTAAAACTTTATTAAAACTACCTTTCTAGTAAGTAAGTAATAGACATTACATTACTCTTGTTTTATGAGAAACCATATAACATGTAGTGTAATCATTTTAAGTATAGTATATCTGTATCCATGTGTGTGTGTGTGAAACGCGGCTCAACCCTTTCTCCTTTTACTGCTTGGATTAATCCTACTAATATAATAAAGGTATTACCATAAAATGCAATTCATTTGAACTAATTATACGTTACGATTACCACGTTAACATAAATCTTGCTTATTATATGAGTCTCATGCTGCAACTTATATAAGGCTAACAACATGTTGTGTGTATTTGTATAAAGGTACTTTAATCTCTACTGCACAAAATACAAAGTAAATGTTTGTTTGAAGTGGTTTGCTTGTTGTGGTAGGTAGTTTTGTGTTATGCGTGGTGCAGGTAGTATATAGCAGTTATTAATTCGTATTTATTACAGACAATAATGATTGTGATATCAACTCTTACTACCTGTAGCGGAGCATACTACTAAGTATAGTGTTTGTAATTAATTAATTATCAATAATGTATAGTGATACCTACATTACTTAAACTTGCAATAATCATAAATAATCAGTATTAATTCATAAATTGTGTAGTAATCATCAAAAAATATAAAATGCAGCTGCATTGCTAATATTTATGTCAAAGTTAATTATTTACATGTCCTTACAACTTTCGCCACTTTCTCTCCAGCTTTCTTTGCTTTTTTTGCCTAGGAGAATTTTTATAATAATGACGATCACGCCAAGCATGCATTATTTTGCTCAATTCATTGGTTCATTAGCTAATGATGCTGTAAATAAATAATTAATTGCAACTAGACGAGCTCATGGCTCTGGAGAGCAATTAACCCTCCTGGTTTATATTACACAATACATAGACTCACTACTAGTGGACTTGTAAATATGTAAAGTACACTCAGTCATGCACACTACAAACTACAATTAATTCAAAGAACTCAAACCTATTCGTTCGTGTACACATAATATTACATGTGCTTAATATCACTCTGACTACTAGTGTTTGTCTTTATGCCTTCCTGCGTGCAGTCTACTAGGTCTATGTAGCAGTATTATAGTCTTGCATTTTATTTGCTGTTGTAAATATACTACTTACATGTCTGTATGTGTAATCCGAGGGAGAGATATTTGCAGAAAGTGTGTTGTGTTGTGTGTGCAACGGCAGTGTATCATCCTGTCTGTGTTATGTTATACAAAACATGCACTTTCTCTTGTAGTTTTGCCTTCCATTCTATTATGCATTAGAAAATGAGTCGGGCGAATGAATGAGGAGTAATAAGTAATTAGTCGGGTAAGATTATACTTCGTCCGTCCGTACTTTCCTACTCCCTTTGGTTATGTATATCGATATATTTCCCGTTTCTTTCTCCTCATCTTTCACTAACTAACTACATTTTTGTAGACTGTACTTGTATACTCAATACTAGCACTGAATACTCTCTCTCTCTCTCTTTTCATTTGCGTAAAAAGACTCATTTTGTAACGCAGATGTAGTTGCAGTATACCTATGTATATTTTGTAAATGTACCTGCATGCATTGTACTTTAATTAACTAATTAGCGTGTGTAATTAATTGAAATTTGTAACTGTTTGTGAACAAGTTGGATGCTTTTAGGAACAGAATCTGTCTGAGTCCACTAAACAAGCGATCCACTAGCAGTATAGTAAAGGTAATATGAGTTGAGTAGGTAGGTAGCAGGCGTTTTCATTCGTCTCTG
The DNA here is from genome assembly GCA_034694085.1 of Pogonognathellus longicornis. Classification (NCBI taxonomy): domain Eukaryota; kingdom Metazoa; phylum Arthropoda; class Collembola; order Entomobryomorpha; family Tomoceridae; genus Pogonognathellus; species Pogonognathellus longicornis. Next base: position 17,319 of record JAQFYB010001624.1, read on the forward strand.
TATGTATGTACATAATAAGTCTGTAGTAGCTTAGTTGGTATTTTTTAGTCTTTGTTTACATACGCTTTTACGATTTTATGTAAAATAGTTTTAATGTACATATACACTTGCTTTTTAGACGCTGATAATATTTATAGTAGTAGCTTGTTGCTCTTTCATTACATTAAAAATTAGTACACCTCTGTAGTACATAGTAGTTGATACACCACCACTACTACTACCAGAGCAAAGTCAATTATTATTGAAAGGCTATAACTTCTCATTACTCACGAAAGTACGAAGTTTTTATACGTTTGTGCCCGTCCCGTTGGAGTAAATATATGGAAAAAATTCATTGAATTATACATTGTACTTGTATTCATTGTCAATAATGTGTGTTTTATAATACTAGATATAATATATACTTATACAATTCATGGGAAACAACTTTACGTTTGTAGTATGTAATGTAGTATAGTAGTACTCTTTTAGAAATCAATTAAGTGAAAGTAGGTCTAGTATTATACATACAGTCCGTAGTGTAGCATTTAGTATTAAATAATAATGATAATGTACATACAACTCTCTACTCAATTATGTTGAGAATTGAAGTAATAGTGTTACTAGAGCATGTCATGATTTAGGGGTTGATAAATTCATCGGTATAAGTAATACAATAGATTAAACAATGAATGATGAATCAAATTTGTAAATTCAACATGGTTATACATATGTCTATAATAATAATTAGTTAACCTACCTTCCTATGTCCTAAGTCCTAACTACAACAATAATAATCTACAACTATACGATTAAAGAAATAATATTAAATAATGATCATCATAACAAACAATAGAGAACAATCGTATTTGTAGGATTGTATTCCTACATAAGTGTAAGTAAATTCATTTGAGACTAGAATATTATAATCAACAGTAGAATGTATAGTAGTATGTAACGTACCACACAAGTCAAATCCCCAATCTCACGTTATTTTTCAATGTATGTATCAAGAAACACCTACAGTCAATTCTATATTAAAGCTGGCAAGTCACTCGATGAGGTTAATTGAGTCAGACCACAGATTTGGCAATTATTCTTCTAAGTATATAGGTATAGGTATGTAGGATACATTGTATATAATAATAATATTACGAACGAATGAACGCTTTTTGGCACTTTAGGATACATAATAATTGGAAAGAATAAAATAAAGTGATAAATACAATTAATCATTATCAATTAAACTGACAGGAAATGTCAACCCATTATCTTTGAAGATGGAAATGAATGAAAATTATGTATAGGTCAGAATATAATATATTAAATATAACACAGGTATGTATTTCTAATTTAGAAACTAATTGCAATTGCAAGTCACATTTTGGAAAACAAGGAAAATAAAATGTAGTTATGTGTATATAGGTATGAAGGTTATTTTCTAGTAAATAGTTTGTATAAATATAGTAGTGTGTATAGTAGCAATTGACTGGGTTTGTTTTGTGCTGAAGGAATAAGGTCAAAGGTCAGTTATGTGTAGAGTGTATAAGCAGCATAATTGCCTTTTGCTAGAATATAAAGAAGAGAAAACGAAGCAAGCTAGAATGGTAGTTAGAATGATTGTGATCAATCATTGGCTTACAGTGTCTGCTGATGGCGGCTTCTCTATTTTTTACACCCGTCTTCTTTTCTTGGTGTGCTGTGTGAGCACGTTTTGTTTGTTTGGCTTATTTAGTTGGTTATGGTTGGCTTCCCTTAACACGGTATGGTATGACTTTGGTTAGGCTGACTATGGCATGGTACTTAGTTACGATTGGCATTTTCTAAAGACTAATAGACTTCACTTGGATTCAAAACATTGGCTTGGCATGGTTTATAGTTCAGTTCAGTTGAAGTTAAGTTTTTGTTGGTTTGGTGCTGGTTGTAGGATTTTCTTGTTTTTTAATACGAGGATATACTTGGTCTGTATGACTTGCCTAGCTTAGGCCAAGTCAGCATGTCAATGTACATTGTCAGTAAGGTTTGCCGCTGTCTTTCGACTTCTTCAGTTGGACTTTTAGACGTTTCATCCCAATTTGGAAGCCATTCATTGCCTGGATCGCCAGCTGTGCAGCCAGTACATTGTCGAAAGAAACAAAACCTAGCGACAGTAAAGAACAGAATATCCAATTCAAAACACCTGCTTCGGGAGGCTACTTCCTTCTTAAAGCATTTAATACACGGAAACTCCGACTCTTTTGAGCTGGAGAACCGGAATAGCCTCACTCCACACTTATCTATATACATAATCTATTGTACATGTCAGACATTATTGGTCTGCCTAGCTTTTACTGCCTTATGAGCACACAAAATTAAACTTGAGACTACCAATCGACCTAAATTTCCAACCAGATGACCTCCTCCCATTACTCAAGTCGTTACTTTGCTTTGATGAAAGCAAACAAATTTACAAATGCTCTCTCAACCTATTTCACTCTTGCGTTAATCCGTATTTACACGACGTACTTTCTCCACTAACGCAAAACAATCCAATACTTTAGTTTAATCTAACCTAATCATGCAATGATGCTAAACCTGATTTATTGGCTTTTCAACTCTGGCTTTACACATTTTGCGGAAAAAAATAAAAATAACTTCTTCACTTCTATACAGTACTAATTGTAATTGTACTTTAAGGGTATTCACGCAATTGCTGCTTACAAATCCCTCAATTTTTAATATGAATCATCAATGTACCTGCAAACAAAAGACCTATCGATACCTGAGTAAGTATTTTTCCCCGTAAGGAAATATGAATATACGGAACTACAGCTGACAAAATATTTTTAAAAAGTAGATACGTGTGATACTAATATTCAATGCTCCATATAAACAGAAATGAGAAAATACTGACAATTATTGGTTTCCTAAAGAAGTATGCACTTTTCAGCATTAAATATGAATGAGTGTTCGCACATGTGATATTGAAGCTTCATATTGTATGTACCTCTAGATGCAAAAATAGTTGACACAAAAAACTAAAAATATTCTGTTCGTTTCTGTTGCCAAACTTGTAAAATATTATGATCAGTCTTTGTTATGGTTATCGTATGATCACAGATGCTCGGCTGTGAACAAAAGAGACAAGCGATGACAAATAATTGAAATGCAGACAAGTTGGACTTACCAAAGCACTTGGAAAGATTAGTTTGCTTGTCAATGAATACTTTGGCAGAGATCACGTTCCCAAAGGAAGTAAACATCGTCGCTAAATCCGCGTCACTGAACTCGGCCGGCAAATGATAGATGAACAAATTGGCACCTTCTGGACCCTCCACCTGCCCCGAAAAAAACAACGAAGTCAACAGATAAGAAACGTTGAAAAAATAACCACAGCCCCCAATGTATTTTTTTGAACACAGTCTATGTTCATTAGAACGGTAGTGCATTTTCCTACGTAGTAAGTAAGTGCATACCAAAGATGATTTACGATTAGGTTGTGCAATGATAAATAAATCAAAGGCGGAACTCAATATTCGTAATGCATCATATCAAAAAGTTACTTCCCCAACTGTCAAGATGTATTTATTAAGATAAGAATAGAAAAAGATTTGTTACTTACGTTTACCTGCTTATTCACAACACTGTTCCGGATGGAACCCGTGTACGAGCTCAGTCCTGAAAATTTAAACCAACATCTGATTACAAACTGTCAAATCGTGGTTGGAATTGAAATGGATGTTAAACATTATTAATCGCTACGCTACGAACTAAATCTGAACTTTGTAACACAGGAAATGTGATAATGACTCAATTATGCAAAACCCATTTCAAACGTTATAAATAACACACAAACTTTAGTGTCCAGTGTAACAGTTCTAGCACTACTACTTGCTTTTATCACATTCATTACCCTATGTAACCAAAACCAACTATAAGGTTAATGTTACAGCCTTCAGTAAGAGAGTAGTTGAGTAAGAAATGTTTTGGTGCTACAAAGTGTAGTAATACCATTAGTAAGATTAGAAATTCGGGGACAACTACTAGGTGTACTATTTCAAGTCACACACAAATTAAACGTTAATTGCATACTCACATTTATTAAACTGATTATCAAATATCAAATTTAATAAATCACTTTTACATCACTATTCTCACTGCTAAATTGCATTGCATTACTAAAACAAACGTTGTACGTTTTGTCTTGTAAGGAAAAGTCATTTACCTGCATGAAGACCATTTCCAGTAAAGTTAGCAAGTGTATTTGTTGATCCCATAGTACTTCCATTAGCACCTGAACAATTGAAATCTTTTCATTTCCATGAGTAGAACGAGGATGCAACCAAAAGCAAACATAAACAAAATCAAAAACAAACGGTTAAAAAAATCATACAAAATCAATTAAAATCATACACTTTAGTTAACACGATCAAGATGCGATTTGGAAAAAAATATAAGGAGAAACAGTTAACACGTTAACAAGGGAATAATGTAATGAGTGCGGGAACGGGTTGTTACAACTTTCACAAAACCGGGACAAACTCTTAATCAATAGTGAGCAAAGTAAAGGAGATGTGATTAAAATAATTAGGTTAGTTAAGTAGACTGAGTTGCTCTTACCAGAAGGAGAGAGCGTAGAATGGTTTCCCAATGCAGCTAAAGTGGCCAGATTCTGGACACCGACAGCCAAGGAGTGTTGATTGGTGGCCACATTGGTCAAGCTGGCAATTGCAGCTAAAGTGGCCAAATCTGAAGATGCCGAGGACGTGTGCGGGGAATTAAGACCGGCTAAGGCTGAAGAACCGTGAGATGTCAGAGCACCCAATCCTGCAATACCTTGGACTCCAAGAGGACTTAATTGGGAAAAATAATTGTTCTGTTGTTGTTGCTGCTGCTGTTGTTGCTGTTGGAGTTGTGTCAGTATCTGTCGTAATTTCAAAATTTCCTGTAGAATTCAATCAAAGCGAAGCTCGGGGTTTGTTCTTTTTATACTTCTCTAACTACCCTTACCCTACAAGAGAAACTTTCAAAATGGAAAAACTAATGTCAATCAAAAAATGCAAAAAGACGGTTTAAATCAGTGCACAAATAAAATATCTGCATTCCAATTTACAAAGTCTACAATTTAACACTATATTAAAATTTATAGTACTTGCATGTATTACATAAGAACAAAATCACCTTCCCTTCCCATTGCAAATTGTAATACAAAAGTAAATATTTATCATTTCGAGCATAACGTAAGTGTAAGTGCTAAGGAAAACATAAACTTATTTTGTGAATATCATACCTAAGCTTGCATACTAATACATTTTAATATTTAAATCATGTGCAACTAATGGGCAATTACTCCCCCACATTTATTGTCATGCTGAGTGAGATGAAAATTTCTCGTTCCACGATAAATACAAAATTAACATTAATAGCTTTACATTGATCAAAGTCAGAAATAAATGAGTGAAGTGGAAGCACAAGAAACGGTTTTGTAGAACATCTGCAGTCTCTGTCTGTCTCACTCAGCTCAGACTGAGGCTGCAGAGTAGAAATTCATGGAACAAGAAGAGAGCTACTACATATCGCTGGAAAAGGCAGCGACGACGACGGTTTCACGACTACCACCACTAAAAAACATGAACCATTCCAAACAACTACTAGTGTACTACTACAGAAAGGTACTCTACACGTGCGACACGACAAGAGCTAAGAACAGGGAAAGTCGTATATAAAACCAAAGACAAATTGCATTCAGAATGTATAGAAGGTACACAAAGTTGGTCACTAACCGAGATATACTGCTGCGGGATCGGGTTGACAGTGGTGGCTGAGATATTGTTAATAATACTAGCCTGCAACTGCTGATGTCGCTTCTGGTCTTTGTCCTTTTGTGTATCCGCGAATTTCACTACGATGGGAGACGTACAGCCCTGTAAAGAAAAACAAGTTTAATTAAATTCTCTAACTGACTAATAGACTGAAACTATCCCAAAATTATTACAAATGCACTCTGTGGTAAACACAGGCATATTAGTTTCTCTTTTCCACATCTCTCAGTCTCAGCTTTCATTTAACAACTTAATTAAACACTCCACCTGCACGTGGTTTCATTCATTTCGCCTACTACTCCGGAATGTAAGTAATATATTATTGCAACAGCCTCATTTCCAAAAAATCCATTAACAAAAACAATCGCACCACTTTTCTTTATAATAGTAGCACTAGCTAGCAAGTGGGCAATTATATCTACATAATATTTTATGTATGTATTGATATCCAGCGCAATATCGCATTCAAAACTTTCTGCTCTATGTATACGATCCTTTCTAATAAGCAAAAGTTTTTAGTACGAGAACATTAATCATTTACGGATAATTTACAATGACACATAAAAACCGAAAGAAAGATCAACATAATGATAAACACACAATCTGGAACACTTCATGAACAACTATATTATTGACTACAAATACGTTTCATATAATGTACACTTGCATGTACAGTCAAATGCTTTTTAATTTAAGCCTACACTATTATACATGTACACTGTACATACTAGCAACTATTTCAATTCAAACTCAAACTATATTATTATCTCATTTCTAGCATTAGTGTTTTATAATTTGATTTACAAATAGCAAGAGAGAGAGAGCTTGTGTTACAAAGTTGCAATTAAATACAGTATAAAACTATAAAGGCACCACACAAGTACCACAGTGAGGTGAACATGAACACAATTTGTCAAGGGTATAGTTAAGTTACTTGTATTCAGAACGAAGTAGTAAAATACTATAGAAGAAAGTCGTATTATTTTATTATTGTTGAACTGTATTGTATGTAAAGGCTAAATTACATTTATTATGTGGCTGAATTTCAATGTTCACCTTTTTAAAGTCAAGAAATAAATTACACTCGAGTTGGAGTGCGTGTGTTGGGTTGACAAATGTGAGCTTAAGCATAGAAATGACGGCCGTGCTTTCTATAGGTCAAGTCAAATAATAGCTAACAATAACTTTGAGTAATAACATGTACATTGTACACTATATAGTGTTCTACGAGAACTGGAACATGACATAATACAAAGATTACATATATAGGTAGTAACATAACATAAGAGCAGTGTAACAAAGAAGTGGAGGGTGTGAGTGAGCCAGGAGACTCGAGTAGAACACCACACACCACCACCGACACAAGGACTTACCTCCATACTGATGGATTGATGCACAGCCTTGATAGCATTCTGGGCACATTGTTTTGTCGCAAACGTAATAAACGCACATCCTGCACATCAAAACACAAAAGTCAAAGGCAACATTCAACATTAAATACTCACGTAAGAATACGTTACGTACGTACACACATAATACAGTACAGAAAATAAAAAATAGTCAAAAACATAGAGTTTACATTTTACAAACACATGTATTGTACTCAAATCATATGAAGTGTCAGTGACCAGACCAGAACAAACTAGAGACACTGCTCAGCATTCAAATATTATGCGATTAGTTGGAAAATTTCGATTATTAAGTCAAGTCAAGAAGAAATGCTATGCTATGTATATATTATAATTATACACTATATAAATATTGCATCTCACAAAATGACACAATTCAAATGCTAAGTACTTGTTGAAAAACACAGTTTTTGCTAAGTTGCTCAAAACGTCACAGTATCATTCACATTTAACTTTCACAGGGACGAAAATGATTTCACATGAATAAAATATAAGTATAGTTTGAGTAAATCCATGAGGTAAACGCAAACACATAATCTCGCTTTCTCCCTGAAAGAACCTTTCTAAGTACATTATTATGTTAAGTACTATGAACCCATCAATCAGTGTCGTACGAATTTGAGTTTGATTTTGGTCTAAAATTAGGTACTTTTTTAATCATACTTTGAATTTTCATCTTGTTGTCACAATAGTAGCACGACAAGTTGTTGTCAATAAAACATTTTTTTAAAGGTTAGGATTCTTTAGAACATTTTGCCAACATATTTGACAATTTTTGGCTTACTTCAATGCAAGCAGCTTGTTTTTTCTGAAAAGTGAGCTTATTCTCTTCATTGATACTAACATTGTAGAATATATCATGCTGTCTTCATTTCTTAACGTTTTTTATGAAATGGATATAATTGATTGGGCTTTTTCTATTTGTGACAATTTTATAAGGGTATTATAATGTCCACAGCTTTAACAAGGCTTTGGAAACTTCTTTAAAGGACTAATTAGTATCATGGTTATTTTTCAAACACATTAAATTAATTTTTGGTACACTAACATTAAGCGCGTATTGTATCCAGTGAAAAATTCGCATTAATGTCCTTTAAGGTTAATATAATATTGATTATAAGCTGAGGAAATAAGGCTAGCTGCCGGATCCTATAAACTGTAATACTTATATAGGTATACAATTTTTCAAGAATCAATTTATTCTCATTCATTCATATACAAATTGACTTTGACTGCGGTTAAGCGTCACACTTGCTTTCAATGTGGTTTAAGTCAAATCAAATTAGTTGACTCTTCATTGACTTTAAATCGAAATTCACTGCGAATTTGTAGATACTGTTTGACTAGGAGGAGAAGCACATTGTTGGTGCATTGCATTGGTGAACCAAAAAACGTAAAGAAAGGATAATGGCAGCGTAGATAAAGTTTACTTGGCTATAAAAAACCCAGAACAAATGGAGTGACAGGACAGACTTAAATCACCGTGCAGTGAATGCTTTAAGCCAACTAACTCAACAGTGAGCTTCACCAACTGTTCTCTCAAAGGTTTCTCTAAGCTGTGGTCGGGTCTTGAGAATCTCAACGTGGTGGGATCCCCGATATTTGCCAGAGATTGGCAGCTTAATTCACATACACAAAATCAACATCCTTTTTACCAACTACTGTGCAAATTCACTATATATCTTACTGTGTACACTACCTACCTCTACACCCTACACCTATAATACATTTTAACAGTAGCAAAACTTCAACTCTGTGTTTTCACACTATACAATTTATAGTTAAAATCCTTTTCCATCAATTAAATTCAAATGAACTGATGAACTTCCCTAATACGCAATCACCGAATGTAAACTACACAGTACACACACTAACTTAAAAGTTACATACCAACTTGTCAACTTTCAATCTCATTAATTAATTGAAATTTAGCCAAACCTATATATGCCTAGCTCTTAGAATTCTAGCATTCTCGTTAACACTGCTGTTAATTACTGTCTAATTGAAATAAACATTTATATTATACAAATCAGTTGATCTGGCATGCAATAATTCAGGCTGGATAATTTTTTCAGTTCTGTTGGACTGTTCTATTCTCAAGCTACATTTTAGATATTGCAAATTAATGTAGTATTCAGCTCTTATACTTTAAATTGCTGCAATAATTATTATTGCCAATTATAAGAGCAAACAATCTAAGAATAACTGCGAAATAATTATGCGAGAACCTAAATCTTTTACTTGAGCTTTTGTTTTCTTAACGTATTAGCGAAAGCTTTGTCAAGTTTTAGTTGGAGAACTACATAGTAGAATACTAGCTATATAATAGGTACTTCAACTTATATACATTATTGTGTTGCAGTTCTACATTATACATGAGCGTAGCTAAAAGACATAGCAAGATACATAAAAGACGTGTATAATATCTCGCTTTCACAGAGTAGCACTTTATTCTGCGTATTTCTTGACTAGCTTAGTACAATAGAGACTGGTATACATAATTGATGGTGAAAGACAAGACAAACTGGGAAGGCGAAGAAAGCCGAAAGAAACACACGAGAAACTACTTGTGTGTGTAACTTTTACTCAAGTATTCGACCGAGTTTGTTGGCCTACTACTGTGTGGATGTATTTTATTTCCGCACAGCTGGAATACAAGTGCTAGCTATGCATTTAAGTTCTAGAGAGAAACTGCACCAGCAAAGGAATGGAAAATAGCGGTTGAGTTCACTCACATAAGGGAATCCCCTGGCGATAGTTTTGCCTTAGCACTATGAGCAGAACATGAGTTCACTCTCACACTCAATTTCCACTGCGTCACACCAAATGACAATTAACTGTCACATCCTGCCTCCACTTGCACAACTAATGGTCCACTCCAAATTGATTTATAAGATTGTCAATGACGAGGCTTATAACTTATGACGGCCTTTCATAACAATTTCTACTCTACCACCATTCTCATGCACTTGCATAAGTAGCAACCGATGTACTTTCAGTTTGAGCTGTGTACAATCCATGCTTTTTCAGCCTTCTCCTACTATTAGCCCTTTCCTGCGTTAAACTTTTGCTACAGCGTTTATTTCTAGTCTTTCTTAATCATGGTACTATAACAAAACCTACACCGAGAATGATAACCAAGCCAAAGTAAAGTCTATGAATTTGACAGTTTATTTATGTATTTAAACAACGAAATGCTGGGAAATATTATAAGTGAATTAAATAAATAAACTACTAATTATATTAAATCAGTTTAAATAGTTTTTACCTTTACTGGCTCCAGTTCCATCTCTCAAAACGGTGCACTCGTCTATGATCCCGTACCGTGAAAACATGTTTCGAATATCCACCTCGTTGCACTTTTTGGAAATCATCCCCACGAAGAGTTTCCTCTCTGTGTACATTATAAAGGGATTTGTTCAATTACTCACTCTCTGAAAATTTTTATGGAGCACAATAATACAATAAGGATGTGGAAGAGTAGGTGCTTTAAACTTTCGTCTCTTTCGTTGTTTAGTTATATTTAAGAATGACTTTTTTAAGACAGTTGTATTGTTTTGTGTTGAGTTACTAAAAATGTATCAATTAACTAACACCATATGAAAGTGATTGAAGTGTGTAATGTTTTATTAAGATTAGAAGAAGTTAACCATTAAACTCCATTAAGGTTGGTATTAAGGATTATTTTAATACACACTACTATTATTAATGTCTTGAAAGCGTTTTCCTGAAAACTCCAATCCAATTTCCGATTGTGCAATTCGAACTGACAAAATGGAATCAAATATGATTTATTCATAAAATAGACTGATGGAAAAGACAAAAAGTAAACACATTGATGTGAGTAATTTCCCTTAAGTGTCTTCCCTATTTTCAGCAGTCAGCTGTACACACAACTTGTGTAATGGACAGACTCAATAATTCAGGAGAAAAATCCAGTCTTGTATTCCATCCTGAATTGACAGCTCCTTTTATTTCGTAACGTCGCCAGCAAGAACAATACCAAACTCCTTTGCAACCTTTCAACTAAAAATCATTCCTCTTTTTCCTATACAGAGCTAACCTAGTTAGTTGCCGTCTCGAGGTCGCTGCAGCACTTAGACTTGTATATATACTGATACCAATAATCTAGGAGATGCATGTAACAAAAATATATCTGTGTAATTTAAGGGGAAGTTATATGCACACTGTACCTACCTACAGCTTACAGCCACCAACATAAGTCTCTTTTCGTCCTACAACTCTACAGCTCTAGAAAAACGAGCTACTAACTAACCATAAGTCTAAAATGTCAGTTGCACATATTCTATATTGAAAAACGGCATCATAAAAATGAATGAGGTGGAAAAACAGTCGAAGTAAAGTTATAGGCAAAAAGCGGGTGGATCAAAGACATTTCCCTACTGTTTCGTCTTTTGTGCATTGTAGTATGCATTCCCTGAAAGAGTCTCAAAATTTGAACTTAGATACATAGGAAATACACAAGATTGTTAGAACACAAAGAAATGGAATAATATTCTTGAGTTATTTTCCACTTTCTTACATTAATGCAATATTAATATACGCAGCTAAAAAAGGTAGAAAAAGGAAATCATGAATAAATACATATTATATGACTTTCTTACCGTATCGGTTTTCATTGTCAGCAGGCTTCATCTGGAGAGGATGACTCATCTGGAATTCAACACAAACGGTAATCATCATTACAACAATGCAACAGAATAAATGCATTAAACATGAAATGACAAAAGAATAAAGGATTGCAAGTAGAACACCATAGACGAACCACCAGTTCGGCTCCACGTATATACACACCTACAGATACTATATACAATGATTTCAAACTCTGTGGTAATCACATACAGAGTTTCGACACTCATCGTCAGACAGACTTACTTTCATTTCCACAGAAATAAAATCAAATTGAAAATCTCTTCAGTACAGAATAGATGAGAATAGAATCGCAAAGAAGAATAAGAGTCCATGGATTTAGCTGCTATGAAAATATATAGAACATTCTCTGGCTGAGAACTTTATGCAAAGCAGAACCCATATTCCATCAGAAGAATCAATCCTTTGGAGTTTAGAATAAGCCCGACTGCTGTCATGACATGACATGCGACAGAAGAGTTCAAATCTATGCAATACGACGGAATATACGAAAGAACCAAAGAGAATGTACATAGAGATACACAGACAGACAGCACCTCTCTATGTCTCTCCTTTCCTCTAATCTCCAGTTTAATCTTTGCCCTTCTCTGATTTTCATTAGTATGTATTTCGTTTCCAGTTCCCGTTCTGATCCTACAGCTTCAAGCTATAATTCCACCACTTCAGAATACCAGACAAGAAGATCAGATTGTATTTAGTTATTCTCATTCCGCATAGGAAACAGAATAGTTATTGGCAGCCTCACTACGGCTAGGTATACGCTAGAAACAGTGCTGAGCTGTATATGACTAGAATTAAATCTACATACGTTTTGCATTTTAAAAGCTTCAACAGCCAACCAAACAAAAATGTCATCATTCAGAGATAATAGAGACAAGCGTGCAGGGCAGCCCCCACAGATTGATTTTACCCTTTAACAAAATCATTTCAAAGTTGAGTAATCCTACGCGAGACGAGAACAGTACACCAACAAAGAACTCTGCAGTTGCTATGTTCAGATTTACATGATAAGGCAACCCATATTATATTGAGGTAAGTACACCTACCCTTGCCTTGCTGCTTGTGTAACAAAACACAATAGTGGTCCACCGAAGCTGTGTACTTCAGGTTTTGTACTGTCAATTTAGTACTTTTGTGTAAATATTCAGAAGTACTTTCTCAACTACGACAGCTACTTGGGTGAGCCCTGCGTAGAATTTCACTCACTTCCATTTCAATGTAAATTGCTCTGGTTGCATTACTTCCATTTACAATCAATTTTCCCCAAGAGGTCAAGGAAAGCATGAATGATTTTACTGTTTACTTATTTCATTTTATTATTAAATAGCACATGCTAAACTTAAACAAGTGAAGCAGAAGTGTATAGTTAAACTAATCATTTGTACTTTGAAATTATGCAATAATAAAAAAATGTGATTTAGTAAACCGCTGTAAATCTTTAGGATGGTTAGGGTTATGATTATGACATGTAGCACCAAATAATTTCGTTTTCTTTGTAAAGGAAAATTAAAGAAAGTGATCATAAATCAAAATATAACAAAATAAAATTGAAATGGGGTCATTTCAATATAAATCATTGTATTTGTATTGTAGTAATAATATAGCTTTGCAGTTACTAACTGTTTGCTTACTAAAATGTTACAATACTCAGCTTCTGCAGTTCTAATAATTGATAGTAATCATAATTTCATAATCATTATTCATTAAGCACTTTCTAAGCACACTGGTGAATGGTACATCAAAAACTGAATATAAAATGTCAATTTTACAATTCATGTTT
>JAQFYB010001625.1:0-30939 GCA_034694085.1 Pogonognathellus longicornis
CTTCTAATAGTTTTATTGTTTTGATTTTAAGAAGTCTAATTTTTATGAAACCTACTTGTTGGAAAGGTGAATGGATGAGTCGGGAGAAAAATATTGCGTATTTTGAACTAGAATCGAAAAAATAAATGTTTTTGGATGTTGTGGTTGTTTTGGATTTGATAGCTATATATAGCTTTTTGGATGGGGAGGATGGGATGGCTATAGCTTTCTGGATGGGGAGGATGGGGAGGATGGGATGTCCATAGCTTTTTGGATGGGGAGGATGGGGAGGATGGGATGGCTATAGCTTTTTGGATGGGGAGGATGGGCTGGATGGGATGGCTTTAAATTTTTGGATGGGGAGGATGGGCTGGATGGGATGGCTTTAGTTTCAACATCTTTTGGAGTGGATGGGCAGGGATGGGCAAATGAAATTTCCATCTCTGGTACAGAGTATCTAAGTATCAATGTGTTACATATTATTACACTATTATGTAACATAATCACTTTTACAAATATGTAGCAAAACTTAATCTATTATTATCTACGCTAGTAATTTACAAAATAATAATAACATTTTATTATGAGTGCATTAGATTGAATGTAGGTACAGAGCTCTTTGATGTGTGTCGCCAACACATCAAGGAGCACTGTAGGTATATATTTGTAATTTGTACATGCATATAAAAGAGAAACTAGAATTTATAAGGTTTTCATGCATCTGTATCTGAATTGACAAAGCGGAAGTTATTATTAAGTAATAAGTTTGCAAAGCTTACATAGCTGTGTTGACTGGATGTGATGATATCCATATCATCAACATGAAAAAAACTTTGTACTTTTTCGATTAAAGCTAGATACATAATAATGTGTAAAGAGTGTAGGTACATACCTATACAATAAAGTGCTGAAATTGGCTGCTAAAAGTAACCTTTATGCTTTTATCTATAGGACATTCACAGAGAGAGTGAATCAAAGAAAGAAAGTACAAATACATTATTGTCTAATTTTATGCTTTGTAGTTACATACAAATACGTACATACAATTCCAAGAGCTACCCTATAATCCAGCTATATCTAGTTCATGCTATTAATAAATATCTGGTTCATATTAGTTATTATCTGGTTCGTGCAGTTTTTTACAAGTGAAAGGAAAGAGATGAAAAGATGATGTAATGGAAAAGTGAAGGAATGAGGTTACAATATCTGTCTAAAATGATATCAATATATTATACGCATGATAAATCACTATAGCTATTTAAATGTGCCCATTTCCTCTTAATCAACTATATCCTTTTTTAAAGGGTAAAATATTGAGTCAAATATTATGTAGGTAATTACTATTACACAACGCAGTTATTTATTTTTAACTGATCTAGTGCACTACAATTTACTTTATTTTTGCTGATAATATATCCATGCAAAGCTCAGTTTTCACATTGGAAATTAGTAGGACACAACCACTTGCCTATTTTTGTAAAATTCTTGTTGTAGACTGTTTATAAAAGTACAATAATATTTGTGAACGCATTATGGCATTTAAAATGAAGGTAAAAATATTTTTTCTTTGCTTCACTATCACTTGCCCTTCAACATTTGAGTATTGTGTATTTTATGCTGAGTGGGTTGAGTAAGACATTCTTTTTGGAGGCAGAGCATAGCATGGAGAAGGATGGAATAAATCCTAAGTGTAGACTGCAAGTTAAGTAGTTCTGGCTGTAGATAAAATCGAATTTCTATACTGAGAGATTGTACTCTAAGCAAGATGTCTAGCTGTTTGAGAAAGTAGCATGGCTATTTTTAAATGCAGTGATCTTGATTACTTTATTGATTACTACATCATGTTTGTCTGTAGAAAGCGTTTAGGAGGGCAGAACCGAGTTCTGTTGGAGGAATCTTATTTATTACTACTCTAATGCTCTTCTTTCTGTCGACCATTTATATTCAATAGAGCAACCTATCATATGAGCAGTAATGGTAGTTGGTAGTAGTTGTAAAGTAAGTAACAGCAATATAAATGAATGTAATAATAACATAGTGCTCATTCATCCTTTAGCTTAAGAAAGCATTTAAGAACGAAATCTCAGCTTACCAATCGACATCCCGCAATAAATTTTCCTGAGTTTTGGTCAGAGCATCGAGAATAGTTTGACAAACTGCATTTACAGCACTCTTCTCTGAATCCGAATTTCTTCTCAGTTCTTCGAGCACATTCTTCAGCATTGTAATTCCGTCTCGCACTGCCACTTGAAGATCCCTAAGACTCTATAACATTATGAAATATCCAGATATACTCATTAGTCGTCTTTTAATGCAAGGGTCACAATTTTACTTTTTGTTATTAGAATATTGAGTGTAGGTAGATATCAGATGGTTAGTATTCAATTGGTTTCATTGAATAAAATTTGATTAAAGTAGGGTTTTAGGATTAAAGTAGCTGGAGACGACGGGTCTGTAATGCAAATATTTTACTTTGCGAGGTCATGCAGTGTAATGATTTTATAATTAGAAAATATGTTTTAAGAGTATAGAAAAGGTTAAAGGTTGTCTTGTACTTGTAGTATAAGTTTGTAGCAACAGTAAGTGTAAAAGCTTAGACGTGCACTTTCAGTTAATTATTGTGTTAAAATTGCAGCGTAGATAAATCAGAAAAAGTAGATATGTATTTGTAGGTTTGCAGAAGACTGAGGTACCTATTTACATCCCATAGCATTCTAATTATAGCTCAGAGTTCCATTTTCTTTTTTGACTATCCTCCGTTTGTCTTCTCAGGAGACACTTTCATCAGTCATACAAAAAGTAGACATTTATAGTCACGCAATGCCACCCACAGACTGACAACACACGCGTCTCCTAAATGATAAGTGGAATCCTGCATATGAAAAGTACGGTATGAATTCCTTTATTATAGCCATGAAATCTAATGTAGGTATACAACGAGCTTATAATATTGCTAACTCTACCTACCTACAACCTACACGTATGAATAAATTAAATATATAGGTGTATGTAAAATGATACAGCATTCAGAAACTCTACTGGATTCAATTAACTTTTAGACAACTTTTGTGTAAAAGTTAATTGGATCCAATCATGTCATATAGAGATAAAAGTTGACAAAATGAATTCTCCAGGTTTAATTCTGTAGCAGTGCAAAAACATTATATCCCTGATTTCAGCCTGTATTATTTTATTTGTCTGCTACAGTTAGTTACATTTTTATTCATATGAATATGTGCATGTGCTCTTGACATTTAAGCACAAGTATAGGAAGGTAATTATTCGAAACGAAAATAATTTTGTGTCAATCAGGAATTGTTATAGGTGAGTAAAGGTAGAACTCACAGGTTTTGGCTTATTGACTGCGTGTTTATATACAGCATAAATAATGTACTAAGAAAAACCCACACAAATAAACTGTCCGGGGAGACAAATTGAATAGAATAATTTAGCCATTTCTTTTTCTCGTTGCTTTCTCTTGAGGAATGAGACATGACGATCACGATAAAACATTTGTATAGGAGCACTCAAACTATTGAGAAGTTGTTTTAACCGATTTGATGTGATTGTAGCGCACCACGTTCCAGTTCATAGTCATATGTGCCAAAGCAAAGCATAAGAGGCGAATAAATGTAAACGTAAAGGCAAATCTGAAGACGGCAGCTTAAGGTTTTATTTTAGAAGGGAAAGAAAGTTTTAGGATGGGGATCAGATCAGATCTTATGGTTGGCTAAATTCTTCATGGCTTCCCTTCGTTCTGTTCACTCTGCTGCTGTGTGTTCTGTTGGTGTGTGGTGTGCTACAGTAGTTGCGAGCTACAATACAGTTGTACATGTCATCGTGACATCCCATTTCCGATATACCTATATATTTAGTATACACGTACTCCTTCTAGTCACCACTGCTATGTGTAGCCATAAAACCTTATAAACACAGGCTACTATGTAGTGTCTAGTGTTACACTATACTGACTTAATTCTAGTCATAGGATGCTTTCATGGCTAGCGCGTGACATTTTTACTTGCGGAACTCCACTCGGCTTTTTTGGGCTACGGCCTTGCTCTTGCCTTGCTCGTCCTAAACGAGTAAAAAGAGTATACTTTTTCTACAAACACACTTCTACACGTTCATTGTTTATAAGTATATAGCACACACACAGATACAACTATTTAGCGTGTAAAACATATATGTATACAGTTATAGTGACTCTGCGTCTTGTCCAATCCAATGAATAAAAAGTAGCCAGAGTGATGCTAGTGGTAGTGAATGAGAGTTCAGGCTCATACAGACAGAAGGTAATGCAACGTACACGTTCTGCGGCAGTTTAAGCTGTGCTGATGGATAAACGTTTCTCTTATATTCCTCATGCTAAGCTCCATAGCTGTATAAATGCTAATGTATTTTTCTGAATAGAATACATCCTGTAGAATACACGAGTAAAGCTATGGTTACACTTCTGCACTATATGTGTGCATGACAAGATAGAATAACTGGGTGTACAATTGAGTTTGAGAAAGGATGGAGGTAGTAGTAGGTACTGGCAATATAGTGTGGTATTGCGTGTAGGTGTGTATTTAGGATGTTTTAGCATCCAGGACGACGACGAAGGGAATGTAGGTATTTGTATAGAGGCGGATTTGAGTGTACTTACTTAGGTTGTTGGTCCATAGAAACTACATGCTTCTTTAAGTAGAAGTTGTACTTATCGTGTGCTTATTCGAATGTATATAAAATGTATGAGAGGGTGATGGCTGTGTGCAAAGCAGCTATTTACGAAGGAATACTACACACACATTTTCAAACGCAGTAGTAGCGCACTGCTACTGGTTGGGTTGATAGGTTGTAAATAGAAAGTGTTTAAAAGGATGTTGCGGATGTGAGGAACGGTATATTGAGAGGAGATAGAAAAGTAAGGAAGGAAGGGTGGTGGAAGTGATTGGATTTATTAAAGAGCGTACCATGACAGCTCGATCGAGTTTTCGACATCCCTGGCTGTAGGCAGTTTCCAAATCGACACAGTGGAGACGAGACTCCATGGCCGTGTCCCGGTAGCAGTTGATGCACAGCATTGATTTTTGTACCGTGGAGAACATGATATATTGTTCCCCATGCACTGAGCACTGTGAAACATAGAAACAAAAAGAGAGCACCAATTGAGATATATTTCCAGATCAGAGCAGACGACGAGAGCTGAGAGAGCCCTGAGCCCGTTTTCTAATATATATTTACATACTACCAAATTGAATCAGAGAACTTGAGCTTCTCAACGTCTATCTTCTACTCCACCGTACCACCAGCTTCACAATACATTGCATACAATACAATACAAGACACATAACACATCATACACGGTCAGGGCACAATCGAAATACAGACAGATTCGCTTTATAGTATAATATGTAGCACCATGACGGTTTGCACACAACACTGCACTCTGTGTCGTGTCTTCTCTCTGTCTCTTCTACGAAGCAGTATAGAAAACAAATAAATATTCCTTTGAAACTTGTCTTCTTGACTCAGCTGGCTGTGCCGTGGTTTGGTGGTAACTCTTTTCCCACTACAAACACTTGCACCACACACAGTCGCAGAAATAGAATCACACTCTAGTAGTCTCACTTTTCTATTATCTTCACTTTATCTTCCTCTTATTTGCAATACACCCGCCGAAAGCTACATTGTATTATTATTATTGTTACACTGACGTATGTGCTAAAGTATGTTGCACTGAATTTACCTTTAGTTATACAGTAACTATATACCAGAGCCAGGGAGTCCACTATCAAACAGCATTTGCACTTGTTTGCAATAATAGTAATTCGAATTCAGTTGGCAGGGTCGTTTATTTGTGTGCATTCATATAGCATGTAGAAGTAGGTACCCAGATTCTATTCTTTATAAATTGCAGTCGCTTTCCCGAAATCCGAGAGCTCCTGTATAGAAATTATATTGTTAGATACACTTTTGTGAAGTTCGTGGAAAGGACCAGGCAGCCGAGTTGTATTCATATATTATAGGTATTTGTGCTGTTGACAGCGTTCAGGAAATACATTTGTACTTGTTCCGCTCATTCATTCGATGTTCCACTACAAACTTTTCAAGTAGTATACACTTTCCAAATTAATTGTATATGAGCAATGTTCTGAGAGAATATTAGTTTGTATATACTTGCAGGTTTAAAGCAATATAATATAAGTAGTATACATACAGATTCCGAGAAAAATTGCTCTTAGCCAATGAAATGATCTTAATATCTAATAGAGCAGTAATAGCCGTTCCTATAAATAGAGTCACGATAAAATTCCTTACGTAGTAATTTCTAACAATCTAGGGTTAATGCATTTGCCTTTTACAGATTTCACCGAAGCGAAGGCTAGATTCATTTAAATAGAGCTAAGTGAATAGAAAAATCTGGTTATTTTTGCACCTACATTTAATGTAAAACTAGATTGAAGCAGTTATAAGTTAGGAAAGAAATGAGAAAGAATTCGATGTTTAGATTCACACGAAGAGAGAGAGACTTTTCGATGATTTCCTCATCGAAAAGTTTGTTCCGTTCAGGCAGAAATGAAGCCACAGCAGCAAAAGGAAAATTTCCGTCCTAATTGTTTTGATTAAATGTTAGTTGTTAGTTCGTTCGTACACTACACAGTGCAAAAGTTAATTAAATCTGGTCTCTACGCACAGCTATGCGCACTGTCAGACATTCACATGTTTTGTTTCAGGACATTCTAATATTTCATCCAGTACAATCTTCTTATATGTATTTCCACCACATAAGTCCAATATTAAAATGATTGCATATTAATGTAAATTCACTTACAAAGCACATTTACCACATTTAATCAATGTTTAACATTTTAATCAATGCTAAACAAACCATCATAAATCAACCATTATAAATAGATAGTTACCCAGCTACCAGTAAACGCAATACATTTACACAGACCAACTCATTTAGCAGTACTATACTGTAATAAATGTATTAATAGTATAGTACTGCTAAATGTGTTGGTAAATCTATTATACATTACGCGTGTGATTCGCTTGTATATTTCACAAGAGAATATATTTTTAGTTATTCTGCGGTACATAGCTCTATACTTATTGTACTTCTTGATGACAGCAACCAGAACAAATGTTTGTCCTCGTCATGTAACGCCTACACCTTGCTTGCCAGCTTTGTCATAGTTTTGAATGAGAGTCTTCACTTCACTAATTCGAAATGTTGTTGGTGTATTCCGATGAGTGCAATTGAGATCCACATAATACATGTGTAAAACTGTTAACTTCGTACTCATTCGTCGGGCAACCAATTTACGTAAACAATGTACGATCAAAGGCTTGAAATGTAATCATTAGCAAAACAAAATGATGAGTGAAAACTGTTGGAGTGGTTTTATCGCTGCGAGAGTCCGTACTACCACACAGAAGGTCTATATATATTCCATGCGTACACACATTTTACTACGTATGCACGGCTATTTTCAACCTCTTTACAAAATATGATTGTTGTATTTGTAGTGAGTATATTATAGTTTTTAGTGAGTACCTACTACCTACCTTCTTGTAGTGTTAATCTAATAGGTATTACTAAGTTAAAATAGAATATATTCTAACTAATACTATGTAGCCGCAGAAGTACCAGCCTTTAAACCTCTACTAACTTCTAAGTGTAGTACTATAGACACTAGACAGAATTGATTTAATTTCATTGTTCCACTAATACAACAAAGAACACTCTAACTTAAAATAACCAAAACCACATGCATTAAGTGTTGAGTATTATAAACGTGTGTATAATAATGCGCTGAAACAACTCACCCGCTTTGGAGTCTCTTTGGTGTACTTAGATACCGGGATAATATCATGAGCCGAAAACATTTTGGCACGGTGAGTTTCTTCCCTGCATCCGTTACAAAGGGCTTGTCCTTTTATGTCAATCACCAAGGACCACGTTCGAAGGAAAAGCAGAGTGACAAAATTCGCACGTCACAGACGATGATGAATCGATGCAACCGATGAAAAAACAATGAAAGGATCAATTAGTAACCTATATATTTATATACTTAATAGAAAAACATGGTAAAACAAGTAGGGATGCTAATAGCCAAGGCACCCACATAAATATTCATGATTCAGACTGTACTTATACTATAATAGCAGATAAAACTGTTTGCGTCCGTTCAAAGAGGAGCAAATGAAAATTTGGGTTTACATTACATTGTCACTTTCATTAAATACCAATTAGCGTAATTGTAATTTGCTAATCAACTAAATGAGACCTTAACAAAATTGTAGCTAGTCGATTACACTCGAAAAGATAAAAGGAAGTAAACCCAAAGGCTAAAAGCATTGCACATAATTCAGGTGGTGAGACTAACACACCAACAGCTTTCTAACATGATTCTCCGAAGCCGTAATGTGCCGATCCAGTCCGTCCCACTTGCACTTGCCAAGCTACTAAAAAGCGTCACTACTACATGAAGTACGGATTGTGGTGGATTGTGCACACCACACACACACACTGCACTATACATCCCAAATCCCATGTAATGTACACAGTACGTGTGCATACACGATAATCAAGTGTCTCGTGTATGTAATGTAACTACGTAAGTGTGTGTATGTGTGTGTTTGCTTTTCTCTGCTTTCCCTTGTGGCTATTGCATGGGTCTTCCCTTTCAACATATTTTACGCACATGCATAAAAAGACCGTAACATTTATACAGGAGAGCCATGTACATAAACTTACAGAAACTGTAAGGTGGGCAGGAGCACATATTTATGTTCGCAAGTTAAAGCTCTATATTCCATTGTGCTGAACGCACTAAGAATACTAGATCACTCACTTTCCCATTCACCGCCACCACTACAATTCTCCTTCATGTGCTATAGTTGTTTCTCTTGTATGCTGTAGTACATGTGGACAACTAGCTTCATACACATACTCGTCTACAGTACACTCTCCTCCCATCACAACACCACTTTACTTTCCTAACTTCCATCAGTTTGTCCTTTCCCCGTTACTTTTCATTTTACAATGTTTTCACGCTAAAATGCTCCTCACTCTAAGACTTCACTAACGCCTGTTTGCCCACTGTGCATTTTACTCGCATTTTTTTAAGTTTCCTCTTCCTCTTCTGGAATTTAAAGCAGCTTCTAAGTTTCATACATTATGCTGCTGTAGTAATTCGTTACTAACAACTGTGTCAGCTTAGGTACAGCTTTATTTTACTGTTAAACTAACACGAATTGCCATACTTTACAAACACAACGTAAGTAGCAAAGGCAAAACAAAGTTCTCAGCTTCCATCGCTGGACTGCAGTTTAGTAATATATTAGCTGCTGGTAGTTGCTACGTGTTTTGTTTAGGTCTTCCCCATTTGTAAATTCACACAATCTTTAGAGCTCGTACTACTTAAAAGTAAAATATCCTCTACTAATAGATCGTCCAGCTCCAAATCCACGTAATACAAAGTGGGGCCTTATTCTCTCAAAGTAGATCTTACTTTGCCATCAGGTTTTAACCAATTAAGTGGATACCATAAATATAGTAAATTTAAGTAATAGTAAAACATATAGACATAATTAAATTTCAAAAGATTTGAGATGAGTGTGTGAAGTTTCAAGTCACAAACAAGGACGTATTTGGTAGGATTCCATTTCAGGGCATAGATGAAGACTTATAGATACATTTAGCCTTAGCCTATGATTTTGGGATGGGAAAAGTAGCAAAAGAATGCACAAAAATGTCTATTATCGCTATAGTGGGAAAATTTTAGCTATTTTAGGCCAAAATCAATCTAAAATGCATTAAATTCGCACGTAGCGCGAAAAAATTTGTGATTTTTTACACATGTTGGTAAAATAACCTCTTTTTCCGATTTTGGGTTGGGCAAATCACTTCTTTTGCCCCCCTTCAATACAGCCTTGGTCACAGAAGATGTACAGGTGGAAGCTGGAAGGTTTAGGTAACATTATAAATAACAAAACATTATTTAGCACAGTAATGTAATTTTTAACAAAATGAACACATTTTGTATGGTTGGCGGATTCAATAAGATTTCAAAAGAGGATATTCTTAGTTTTATGTGATTGTCAACAGAGACAGTCTATCGTGTTATGCTTAATATATTTGAGTTTATCTCCTGTGCAAGTAAAGTAGTAGCTACTTTCGTGTGGTATTAGTAGTCTGTCGGTACTCGGTATCTATACACTTTACACGTAGGTCGGGTCGATAGTAATTCAATTGTTTCACTTTCATCCGAATAATCTTTGAACAAAACCAGACAAGTATTATTCTAACTGTAAGACCAAATCACTCTAGACTTTCTATTTTTGGCATGCCAATCCTTCTTCAATTCTGTAGAAGATGTCACAAAATAGAAACTACATTTCCCAACGTAGAACTAACTATTTAATAATACAACTCGTAGGAGAAACTGTAAGTGGATCTTTCTCTTTAGACAGCCTTTAGATGTATTATTCCCTACAGCATCCCAAATATAACTCACAATCAGCCATTCACTGTACCATAATTTTACGAACAGTACAAATATTTCCAAAGGGTGATGACGCAGTTTAAAAGTTTGTTTTAGCGTATATTTTATCGTCTATCAGTGTAAAGCCCGTGTGTATGCATGTCTATGTAGCATTCAATATGTTTAGTTAAGCATAGGTAGGTATACTGAACTACACGAGTGACTAACCCGACTGCAAATATTAAGGCAGATCTCGTGCCTCCATACAAATGTGCCTATCTAGAGCGGGTATATGGGAGTATGTGTAGGAGAGAAGTAGAACAAGCATTCCTTATAGTCAGGTTAGTAGTTAAAGTGGTAGGAGAGAAGTATTAGAGTTTGTTAGTCTAGTCCTGACAAACAAATAACAAACGGGAGAACGCGAAAGAGACAAGGAATGGTAGTACAATGTCGGAGTGTCGTGTCGTGTAGTTCAAACGAAGACGACACAAATACAATAGGAAGAGTAGCCCTAGTTGAGTATAGACATATAATATATACATTAAATGTAGCATAGCATTTATACAGAGTATGGCTACTACAGAATCTTCTGTGGATGCTTTGCTTGTACTTCGTTTAAGTCTAGTTGTGCATACTTACTCGAGGCTACAACAAACTAATGTTGTATAACTGTGGAATCGTAATTTTCAAGTTGAAATGAGTCAAATGAATTGGATAGATTTGGCATTTCACTTGCTTTCCATTTCCTTGTTATTTTCCCTTTGAGTTGTTTGTTTCTCACTTGTATTTCCTTGCTGTCTCCTGTGCAGCCGTTTGACTGAGAACGGAACGGAAAAGAATTTTGACGGGGGAAGAATGTATCATTAGGTGAAGCGAAGCCAAGGCTGTGAAAGAAATACTCTCGGCTAGAAATAAATAGTAGAGCGAAGCACTAGTGAGACTAGTGTACTATGTTGTACATATACACTATGCGTATGTAGAATGTACGAGAGGCTGAACTTTATATTGTATGTATGTGTATATATAGAATAGCATACTGGAGACAAGTTTCTCTCATAATAGTTCCACTTATGTACATATATATCTGTGAGAGCTGTCTCTTTAGTTATATACAGGCACAATATATATACACATGGACTTCGTCAGCCTCCTTTTGCCTTGTTTCCTTTCACTCAAACTTTTCTTCTTGCAAAGTGGGAAAAAACTTGCAACCAATTCTGTGTTTACTGTCTAGTCTACCTATTTTCTTCAACTGTGTGCTACTACTACTAATACTACAGGGCAAGAAGAAGTGCTCTGAGAATTTTCGCTCAGGTTTTATTGCTGCATTTACGTTTAGGTGTACGAAATGAAGGGAATTGTCGAGAAAAATGATCATGACTATCCAAACATCGTAGCAAATCACGAAATAGCAAAGATTCCTTTTGCTATTCGTAAATACCATGGATGATGTTATGTTACGCAATCATTTCTGCTTTGACTCCAATATGTCTGTAGTATGTACTACTGAATAACAATTGTTCTGAAAACGATTTTTTCATTGCAATCGTGTGTAGTAGCAGAAGTGGCGGGGTATTCTCAGAGCAATGGAATCACACAGTACTTACATAGAATGCTAGTAGGGTAAGTATATAAGAGAGACGAGTGAGTGATGTAGTAGTCACTAGTCAGTGAGGTAGAAAGAGAAAGATACTGGTCCTAGTAGAAGTAGTTCTCCTCGACCAACAAACACGTAAATGATAAGAAATTGAAGAAGAGCCTACTTGCCAAAGAAATCAATTTTTGCTTTCCAGAACCAAGTGAGTGAGTGATAGCTATGTAATGTAGCTACAAAAAAGAAGGCCGATAAAGTCTTATATCTTGGTATTCCCGTACACTGTACACTCCTCCCAACGAAACCGACAGATAAGTCATGTTAGATTCAGGCAATAAGTAAAGGAGCATTTTCCCAGCAACTACTACACTATTATATGTAGCACTACAGTTTTCTATGAATGTATGTAGTAGAATACACTACACAGAGATAGGAGCAGTTCATAGCCCAGGCAGTAGGTAGGACGTAGAAGTGATATGGTGGAAGTAGTAGGAGTAGATATCGTTAGCTCGTTAGTTAGGTTTAGTTACTTATAAACGTATAGAAAAGAAGGATGTGGGTTGGAAAGCTGCGGGTGTATGGTGTATGGATAAGACAGAGGATGGTAGGAGATATTCTAGTAGATTGTTAGCCAGTGCTAGCACTCTGCTAAGTGAATGGTTCTTTTTGGTTAGGATGATCTCAAAAATCGGTTTGCCAGGAAAAAGGAAAAGGAGAGCCAAAAAAGCAACTGTTCTACAAGGAGAGAGCAAGGCAATCTTGAGAAAAAGTTGCCATTTATCTTATTTATCCCTGCACAGCCGGTGAGATACATACGTTAATGCGATACAGCTTCGTTCTTTTGGTTGGCAGGGAGTACCTCTTGTTACTCTACTCTTTCGCCTCCTCCCCATATATTTCCTATGTTGTACAGTTGTAGCGGGCATCTTATATAAACCTACTTAGTACTTTAGTTACTGTACTGTGCTGTACTCCCTGTGCCCTACCTAGTAGTAGTTCACTTGGAATATAAGATTATTTCAGCAGTCGTTCTGTAGCCTAGTATATCTTTCGTCTTAACTTGACTCTAGTAAACTTGTATCTGCATCTGTGGTCTTTTATCACAAACCAGTTTTCAGTGCTCCAAAATTGCCGTGTTTGCAGAGGGGAAATGAAATGGGACTGTGGATACCTTCAACTTCAACCTTGCTGAATTTTCCGGTTCAACGATGAGCCTTGTGTTGTACTTTTCCTCTCACAACTACTTTCTCCAGCGATTTAGTACTTGCACTATAAGTAAAAGGCCTTCTCTTAACAAAACACATCTCTCCTCCACCTCCCTCTTCCACTCGCCTCCTTATGTAAGTTTATGGGTCGTCAAGTCTACATTCACAGTGTGTAGACACAGCAGTAATTCTTTCGTCTTGTTTACTTTGTTTGACTCCTTATTACACAGATGAGCAAGAATGAATCCTTTAAATTGCTTATACTGCACTACTCATTATTATTAACTTTAACTTATTCTATATCGACACTAATGCTATGGTCAAACTAACACAAACATTAATTAAAGAAGCCCCTTCATTGTCAATATTTTCATATGCAATTATTAATCAAGTCAGACAGTATGAACACGTAATTAGTAGGAGTAGGAGTTGTGAATTTTCCACATTAAGACTGTAAATAAAGCCTGCTTACTTAAGAATTAAATTTGTTTGATCTTTTAAACGAAGAAATCAACGATGATTTCTAATAGACAGCAGATTGCTTAGTTTTCTTATACAGAATATATCTATAGGTCTCCACTGTGTTTGCGTGCGTGCACGCTTTCATTAGAAGAATCGGATTTGAATAATTTACTGTATTCTTCTGCAGTGGACGGGTTGTAAATGTTTCACCATTCTCAATGCGTCACGTACATCTTTCGATTCCAATACGAATTACCAATACCTGCAATGCTGTAAAAGCAAAGATTTCGGTGTGTTGAATTAACGGCATGTTTTTAACTTAAGACTCTCGAAAAAAGAGAGGAAATTAAGTCAAAATACCGTTATTTACTGCTAAATTATTCTTAGGAGCTACTTACAGCACAACTTTTCTCATCTAGTAATTCAATGAACGAGGAGCTATTTCAATTATGGTGGATACTTGAAACAATTACGGATAAAAAGTGGTGAAATTTGCTGAGATTTCATTTACTTAATAATATCATTACTGAATACTGTGAACACTATTTTTCAGACTCGTTTCATTTCACAACACTCCATAAAATCTTAAACTGCCAACTGAGTTCCCCTTAGTTGCGTAGTTTTTTACTCCGTCCAAACACAACAACCAAAACTTTTTTAACAACTACTAGAAGATAGTAGGTAGTAGTTGGTAACGGCAAGAGGAAGATATCGTCTCCACACAATGAATGATGGAGACAGAAGCTTAGGTGAAATTGAAAAATAGTTTACAAATCAAGTTAAGTCCTTCCACTTGTAAGTTAATGTTTGGTCTACGGAGAGATGTTACGCTGCGTCAGTTAAAACCTTTACTTTCGTGAGCTTTAGATTTGGAACAAAGATTGAAATCTTTAGACAACTTCCGTAGAGTGCAGTGCAAGTGGTATCACCCAAATTACCTGTAAGGTTCATAGCAACACAAAAAGCCTGTTCTAAATTTACTTCTGTTCTCCAACAGACACACTGTGTGTAGCACAAGGTCCCTCTTGTAATGTCATGCCCCATTGATAAATGGAGTGGCAGCAGAGCCGATGTGTAGAAAAGGAAATGGTGGTGGTACTGAAGCACCAAAACAAGTCAGGTGCCAGGAAGTGAAACAGTCAATGAAATCGTCTCTCCACCAAATCGTCCCACTCTATATGCCTAACTCTCTTCCACTCCTCCTATTCAGTATTTCTACTAATCAGGCAGAGAGAACATGGAAATAATACATTTTACTATAAGTTGCTGTGAATGAGTCTTTTAGCAGCACAAATCAAACGTACATGTAGCAAAATTGTATCAGGATGACTATAAGGCAGGCGTGATTCAAACATAAAATGTTATTACATTATTCGTCCTCTAGTGACAATTCTCATATCTTAATAACGCTAAAATTGTGACAGCGACAGCTTTACTCGGAATACATTTACATGGATCAATCGATCAATCAGTGTTTCACACAATTTCCATCTAGATTGAAAACTAAATGGTATTTTAATGAAACCGAGCAGCAGAATTTGTAGAATGTTAACGAAGTAGTATAGCAGGTAAATGATTTTATTAAAATTAATACTCTGTTAATGACTTATGACTAGTAATTGCATTGCAGTCGACCTGAAAAGCTATACACCATTATTGTGTACAGAAATGTATAATATTTCATTGTGAACCTCGATGTATACAGACTTTACAAACAGTTAGTTGAGTGTCTGCAAACGTTTCTGACGTAATCAAGAACCTGTAGAGAAGAATAGAATTGATATACTGTATATATTATAGGTAGCAGTACCAAGGTAGAGGTACCTACATGAATTGTATAGCATGTTGTATGTAGCACCTTCCATATAATATGAATGTACAGAAGTAGTGGTCTGGTATGTTGTAGTACTACATAGAAGGGAGAATGAAGACTTTGATTGCTGTGCTGCTTCTGCTGCTAACTAATTATTCATTCTCTAATCTAAACTCTAATTGTGTTTACTAAAGAACGACCTTTACCTTTGTTCAACTTTGACATTTAGGATTTTGCATCATGGCTTGTAGGTTCAAGCCATGACGTCATAAATTTCTCCCCAGCAATAACTTTCACATGCTTCTTACTTATATCTGTGTGCTAGCTGTACTGTTAGAAGCAGCGTCTTTCACGTCTTTCTCTTTCTACTTTTAGTTGCTCCTGACTTTCCTCGGGCGACGTCTGTATTGTATTGTTAGCTTTCCAAGCATTTCGCAAAACTCATTTTAGTGTTGAAGACTTTGACTGAGCAAAGTGAAGTAATCTCATGTGCAGCATTTAGCTGTTTTCTGTAATCGGAACTGAGAATAATTAAGTTTCACATTATATTAATATTAATATCAGCAGAGTGCTCAGATATCTGTATAACGCATGATGTCAAGGGGAATAATATATTTCAATAAAACTGTAAACATAAAATGAAAGGGCACTCTGCATACACTTACACTTCCCCACCTTTTACCAGCTACTTTCAATACATAAGTATACCAAGGTAAATGCAATCTTTTATTCCCGTTTGGTTATCAGTTTTTTACACTCACTCTCACGTTAGTATCTAGTATGCATATTATTTGTATTACTGTGTAAGTATGTTGAACTGGAGAAGCTGAATATTGAATATGAAAGTTTTGCTACAAAAATTGGTGATTCTTGCTACACACTAACACACTACATGGAAGTATCTAATTTGCAATTCGTCATGAAGTGTCGATAATGCTCACATGGAATTACAATTAAAGTCATTGTAAATATTGTAAGCTGGGTGCAGTACGTACTAAAAGAGAATGAATTTTTCCTTCAAGTTTTTTTGGAATGCACTTTGAGTGAAGCTGGTTCAAACAAAAATTACTTTCTAGTGCTACACTGATAAACGTTACTTGTATCCAGCCATGGTTTTCGCTCATAAATAGCTCTAGTTGTACTTTCGGTATACTTTCTGTGAATCAAACTCGTCCTCGTAAATGTATTCTTCTTCTACTGTCTGGTGGCAGGAAAGGAAAAGACAGAAATAGAGCACAACCGATGTATGTACCATTCAGTTGAACACAATGCAGTGAGTATCTGGTCCAATTGGATCCTTGTACTAAGAAAAGACAAGACGAACAGCCTTTTCGGAGGTAATCGTATAGCTCCAGAGTAGTTCGAAGCTTACTTTACTCTTCAACGTAGTATTTCATTGATACGTACCTTTTTATTGCGATCGTTCTCACCGAATAGTTTTCTTTTCAATCCTTTTATTACTTTGCTTTATGGATCCTTCCACTTTTGTAAAGTACATACACACATCACATCATACAACCCGATCCTGCTCCTCCACTCTCAACTTAAGCGTCAAATACTCCACACATATGTATTTAGAGCCCTATGACGAAATACGCTTCTATCTCTTTTCTTTTTCTCATGTAATAGCAAAGGATGAGGTATATAAGTTATAAGTATACGGGTATTATGTATATGTATATTATGGCTGGTGCAGTCACTACAGGACCGACTGGGACTGACGACTACTGCCACCAATAATGCTAGGTACTTCCTTCTTCTAAATTCTCTTGCTGATGCATCAGTGCTATCCAACCCTACCCGACTGTATTTCCTATGCATGACCTATTTGAGCATACGACAGAACACTGAACTTTGCTTAGCACAAAAATGTTCAATGAGCTCTCATAGCTATGTACTATGTTAGAAATGCATCAGCCCGTTATATGAATAACTTTAGTTTTCAACGAGAATTTAGTGGCTGAGCTCCAGATTGAAACAACCAGGTATATAGGTTTTACTTGTGATTGGATTGCATGCACCTGCTGCATGTTACGGAATAAATGTGGCTTGTGTTAATAATTGCAACTCTGTGTCACTATCAAACAAAAAGCGTGGGTTCATATGGCGGCGATGCAAGTTCAAAGAAACGTCCATTAATATACCGATACGTAAAGAGGCTATACGTGGATCACCGTGAATGCTTGTGGGAGGGGACCTCAATTTAATAAAATATAATTTACCAAACACAAAGTGGCATTTGAGTGTCAAAAGGCCACAGATTGTTCATTAACTCTTTGAACTATGTAGTCTCACTTCAGCACACTAAATGAATATGTACTAAACTGAACACATACGTTCCTTCTCAATCTATACCATTCTAATAATAATGCTTTGTATAGACTACAATGTAGGAAATACAATTTACAGTGTATTATTATACCCTAATATAAACTCTGACCATAACATAACATTGGAAATTAACGGAGAGAATGGAAGGAAATGCGAGATAATTTATAACACTAAATAAATCTATTAACAACTCATTTTTAATCACGATGTGCAGCAGTGACCGACCGATAAGCCTGGACAATTTATGAGCCGTGATGAAATATCGCCTACAAATGAAAAATCCATTGCATACACCGCAAATTGTGGAATTAACTTTTCCTCTGAAATCAGGGAAAAAATCCGGGAGAAAACAATTACCGTGCTCATTAGCAATGATAAATGGTGTTCTCTGCTGTTCTCGGGATGATATTAATGCTCATGGTTGTTGGAATTTAGGTGGGTATATACAATAATGGCTACCCAATATAAAGGTACCTATACAAAGAGAAAGTGGATATAATACAACACACCGATTTTTACTGTCGTTTGTGTATATACTACTTATATATAAATATATACCTACACACAAATACTGCATACCTACTACCTTACCTACCTATATTATCTGAATTATAGTATGAATTAGCTGCGATTTATTGTGTTGGCTTTGCCAAAAATGTCAGGTTTTTGCAAAATTGCATGTCTTTTGCACTTTTATTATTTCAACTGACATCTGACACACTTGTCAATACTATTATCGACATTGTAAAGAAGATGAGATGACCATTGCAATTATATATAGAATTAATATTTCAGTATTTTAGGTGAAACTTGGTTTATAGTGAAGAGTGAAGAGGTAGCTACTTTAGTTACAAATATTCCATAAATTCCAAACATACATCCAAAACAGTTAGTAGAAACTGATTTGGCTATGTCGAAACTTTGATTTGAGGAAAAATAATTTTGAACTCAATCTCTTTTTCATTACAATCGATTTTCCATTGCACTGAACCTAAGATTCTTTTCCCTTCTGTTCCTGACATTTCTGTTTCCTTCCACAATATAAAATCGACCGTAAAAAGTTGTTCTCCAAAAACTAGAAAATGATATCCTAATTTCGATGCTGGAAGCACCATGATGGGGTTCATTTCCTATAGTGTTTCCCCTTCCAAGATTCACCAATGGTCTCCAATGACCAATGAAAGCCTATAGAGGTAACCATCAATAAAAAATTCACAAATGAGATGTTTAAATATGAATAGAAGAGTTTAATTTGTTGTGGGAATCACAAGTTGTCTGTAATTTCATATCTGCTGCACCAGCGGTGAATGGAAATACTATATTACAGTATTTTAGTCAATCCCTACAACTACAAAAAAACAAGTAAAAAAGGACGAACACCTGGAGTCATAAACCCGTGTCTCAAGTGAAGTCAAGCCTTTATTGCATATCAAAAAAGATCAACAATTTTTGTTTAATTCCTGGATGGGATATCATAAAACTTCAATTTCCCTTGTTTGGTCCTCACAGATGCTTCTGTAACTGTATATTTATATTATGCACTGTTGTAAATATGACGTAATAATAAATATGTGCTTGTGCTACTACACTAAGCTAAGCTGCTATATGGGAATGCATAAATCACATCAACTGCTCTGCGTATAGTGTTTGCAGTATTCTATTATTTTCTCGCAGTTCTCTACCGTCTCACATTCTTTATTAGATTGTTCGCAACTACTACAACTACACTTGTGCAGTGTATTTTTATGAAGATCGCAGTGTAGTGCATTGCTACGGATATATCATGTATTGTATATACATGTGCTACACTACTAAACTCATTTTCTTCAAGCAATATACGTCGTTACATGACTAGGACGTATACCACACATAGGTACTTTGATTTTGTTTCCTTGCTTTCATTTTCTCTATATATGCTCCATAGGTTCTTTCCTCAAAATCCAATCTTGCCGGCCAAAGACGGAAAAAGAAAATACGAAGAGACGCAAGATCATATTATTACTATTACATAAACACACGTTGTTAAGCTATCTTATGAAATGTTCGTTGAGTATCTGTATTTCCCTCAAAGGAGTTCACTCAAACACATTACTGCAGAGCGCTCGTATAGTGTGAGATGTAGTATGTAGTGGTAGTATGTCTTGGGTTGTTGTAGCAGTATGTGATCTTGCTTCTTGTAATAATATAAATATACGATGTATATTCCATAATGTGCAGCATATAAGTTCACAAGCTTTAGCTCACACAATGCTGTCTTAACAACCCAAAGACTTATGTGACTGGTTGGGAGTCAGCCCAACGGAATAGAGAAGGACGAGCAAAAAAGTACACACAAGAAAAGAAACGACAAGCTTGTTGGTAAGTATTAGGTACTTTGCTTGTCTTTACACTGCAGGGTTTTCTCCCTTGTTGTAGTAAAGAATACTCTGCTACAAAGGCAGAATACGCAGAGTGCTGCCTGTAGACTATAGATACATATTATGGAACAGACACAAAAAGTCTTATAAAATATCGCGGTCGTCATTTTATTGTCATTAACTACAGATACAAAGCAGTATTGTGTTCTTTCATTGAAACTTGAAATAAAGTTTGACTTGGATTTTCTTTTTCCTTGTGTACAACTTTCTCCCAGACTATAAATAACAAAATAACATCTAC
This sequence comes from Pogonognathellus longicornis, assembly GCA_034694085.1. Lineage (NCBI taxonomy): Eukaryota > Metazoa > Arthropoda > Collembola > Entomobryomorpha > Tomoceridae > Pogonognathellus > Pogonognathellus longicornis. The sequence goes on from JAQFYB010001625.1 coordinate 20,524, forward strand.
AATTATCAACATTTCAATGCGAGATATTATTTATTCTAGCACTGACTTCAATCACCATTTCTAAGTAAGAATGTATGTTTGTCAATGCTCTTCCGACAACCACTTAAAAAACTTTCACACAATAAAAAAACCAATAGGTTGTATTTCTTTTCTGTAGTTGGGGTACACATTTATTATGATGCTCTCCTGGTATACTGATTAGCCATTAGCGTACATGTCTTTGTTTACTACTAAAGAAGTGTTTGAACTCAAAACCCTGGACCAAGTTTTGTGTCCTCATAACTATTTCTTTTCAATAAGTAAAACTATGCAAATAAACTTTTCTCAGAATAAGATACAATGAAATTAGTCTCGAAATATTTTACCACAAACCATACGCACCTAAAAGTTGAAAGCTACATGGTACTGTTAAGCAAAATATTTTTGAAACTGTTCTACAGAGATAATAAAAGCTAATTCACGTGGTAAGCTGCACCAGTCTGATCAAGAATTTTATGTGTACCTAGTACCTAACGTAAACATAAATGCCCCATTTTGACAAAAGCGGTTTTGAGTAAAAGACTTGGGAATTCTTTGCAGTACATTGTCAGTGATGTACTGTACTGATACCAAAACAACGCTCATGGATGTCATAAACGACAACGAAGGGACAATAATTAAAAATTTGAAGTACGTACCACAAGTATTACAGTAGTACATAGGGACGCGACTTTTGTTATCACAGTTAGCACATGGAGGTTGAATGTCAGTGGAGGCCTGGAGAAGGAAGCGAAGGAGGACGTCTACTGGTGGACCCATTCCATCTTTCAACGGCGTGGCTTTTCTAAATGTGTAAAAAAAATTATAATTTAGTAAATTCGATGCAACTTATCATCTCCCATTCCCAGCTTCGAATTCACAGATATATGTAAAATGTAAGTGAGTAAATGAGTCAACATACGGGCAGGGAATTATTTTGTATGAACAAATTTTATATAGTATGCCTTCAACTGAGTACCTACACAACTATATTATCAAATTCACGGGGTACTTGTTTATCAGCCTAACGACAGCAGATTTTCAACCTTTGTCGTATGTACATAGTACATGCTAAATAACAATTATTTGTAAATACGTGCCTGTATACTATTACTCTCTGGTATAATGCAAAGTAATTAAAATATGTAATATGTAGTTGTGATTGGCTCACGTTAACTAAATATAATTAAAATTGTCAGGTAGTGTATTCAGAGTTTCAGAGGACAGCCTCCAGTATCATCAATGAGACATAATGATGCATAATTCATGTGTTCTACGACAATACAGGAACGTATACCAATAGTTATAATTTTTAGTTATAAGGGGCAGACTAAGAATTAGGATTTTTTGTCTATATATAATTATGTACATTTCGTTACTCAAGAATTTCCCATGCGCTTCATTGAGAGATTGACACTCAAACCTAATCAATACTAGAGCAATAAATAAACTCGCCAAATAGTAGAATACGCAAATTAATTGAATGAACATTTCTTAGTATCGAAAAACGTATTCTTTCTTTGTAGTAATCATATAAACTGAATATAACAGCAACACCCATTCACAAAGTTAGCAGCCTTTTGTCAGACACAAACCTTTTGTCAGAAACTAAACTACCTATTACAATACAAACAGATGTAAAAAGTAGCGACAAAGCATATGAGAAGCTATGGACCATTTCGATACTAAAAACAAGCATGTTTTTTTTCGAATGAAAATGTCTGCATTTGAAGGATTTTGCTTTGAAAGCTACATTACAATTTTTTCTAGGTCGAATTGTCAATAGGTTAGGGTAGGCTGCAAGCATGACATTCCAAAACTTTGCAAGAGTGTATCTCAGTCATTTTTTATTTAAATGGACTGCAGGAGGTATATGATTTCTAACCGTGAGAAATATAAAACTTTCGAAAAGTTTGCGCCGAATTGTTTTCAAATTTTTGATTTTTCAATTTTGACTATTTACTACACCGGTTTGTTTTATTGAATGATTAAGTGCATTATCATTTATTTACATCAATATAATGTCGAAATAAGCATAAAGTGCAATAAATCCGGTTCAAAAGGACCAAAATTTATGTTACCATCCATTTAACCCTTCCTTCAGCAAGTCGAATTGTTGGACGATGCACTGCACTGTAATCAATCTGAGACAGCCATCACACAGGCGTCGTTGGCGGTTGGTTTGGATACAAGAAATAGGCTTTAGCAATCAAGCAGGCCAGCCGTTAGAGCTGTAGCCATATCCGACTTGCAGTCTTCTGCCCAAGTTTGACTCGGTTAACGGTTCAATACGGGTGCAAATTTATATAGGAATTGTAGAAGGGACCTGTCCCTTCAAGCAAATGTAAATATTTCCACATGAAGTTACACGAGGATTTTAACATGCGTATATCCGTATCTAATTTGGGCCTTTGTAGCTCTGTGGTGTACAAAAGGATATAAGCAAGCAAAACAACCTGAAGAGTTCAAAAGGCTTCAATACTAACGCACTACGTTGCTCCATTAACCATTTCTCGACGTGATCAAATTATGAATTGGATGTAACTTCACATTTTGAAATTGTTTGAAAATGCACTTTCTAATAGAATAAGTTATATCGTTGACTCTGTTAGTATGCTCTCGGTGTTGTAATTGGAATACAGACACATTGTACTGATTTGCATTTGAAATAAACTGGTAAAGCAGATGTAACTGAGTAGCGTCAGTTGTTGGGGTGTCTGGAGACACTTTGTAAGAGTATGACGTGTTGATGTATAGTCCATTCTGGAAAAGCGCCTTACCAGACAAACAGACAGACTGACAAATCATTTCTATAAAGTATCAATTTTTTTAATTCAACCCATCAACCCCCCAGACCATCCCCCCACTGACCCCCCGGGGGGTGCACGTACGTACACCCCCCAGAATGGTAAAAGAATTAGGTTATTTTGCCATAAAAGATAACAAAATTCGCTCTGGGCGCGATTTTGATGCATTCTAAGTTGGTTTCACCCAATTAATAAGCACTATTATGGAGTAAATTATACCTTATATTCGAATTTTACTCTCCCAATATTTAATTTCTGTGCAAAACTTTATTGCTGTGCAGCCCCCAGTTCATCATCCTGGGTACGCGCCTGCAATATTGTAGAAATACAATATATTATGTAGGTAGTACGTAGTACGTACATAAATGTGAATATAGTTTCCAACTCCAATTCAGTGTTGTGTAGTTAAGATAAGACAAAATCCTTTTCAAAGTCGTAGCCTTTAAATCTTCTCTTTAAGTATTATTGGTACTAAAATTGCACTATAGTGTACACCATTACACAGGCTTTACATTTTAAATCTAATACTTACAACTTACTGAAATAAGATTCCTGATATGATTATAATTGATCCTCATTTTTACTATAAAAGTGTAGTTTCAAATTTGTGAATTAGGATTTAAAGGACCATGGACGAAACCAATTATACAATATACATACTGACAATTCATTCTAAGTATAGGTCCTGCCTGGGGGTAATTATAAGCTAATCTTTAAATAGTACGCATGTTATACCCAAGAGTAGATTCACACATTGTGTTACATGACATTCTAAGTACATGAGCTGCAGGCAAGATGAATGTTATTAGTATAATAAATGTATTTCCCATATATGGAAAGGCAAGAGAACAAAGTGAACTTTTACATAAATCAGCCATGAATTTGAAATGAAGTTAATTGATTAAGTGCTGATCATTGATGTTCGAATTAATTTTCTGTGTTTACAAATAGATGGAAAAGGAACAGAGAGAGACAGACAGAGAGAGAGAGAGAGAGTGAGAAAGGCGCATTGGATTCGAATGACTACAAATGCGTGGATTAGCCTAGTAAATTTAAATTGGATACGTATTTCATTCATTGCATTGGTTTAGTTGGATTGAACATGGAAATACTACTATATATATAGTGAAATTATTATTAGGATACTGCCTTTAGCTCTGGTTTGCTTGCCTGCAATCCAATCCACAAAAGAGTGGAGTATAGACTGGGAGTGCACTGTAGACATCGTGAAGGGCGAAGGACAGACTGAGGCAAGTAGTGAGAGCAGCTGTTACAGAGACTTTAGCACCTAATACTCCCGCAAATGCTTATGGTATTTCTTTAAGGAATTAAATTATAAGTGGATTAGAAGGAAGCTTTAGTTCAAGATAAACATTTTACACGGACCGTTGACTTAAATGACATTGGAGACGATTGAGAGAAAGCAAACTGGGAAAGAACTGTCTCCATTCCAATGCGCTACAGAGTGGCTGGAGGAGAGTGATCCTCAACGCTCGTACTCAAGTCATGGAAAGGAAAGGCCCATGGAAATAACAAAGTGTGTCTAAAAGTAGCGGAGTAGTGTGAGAAAGAGAAGAGTCGGAGGAGGGTACGGCACTATGTGTTTGTCTGTATGTGGAGTGTGGATGGATATATAAGGAGTCTGGAGAAAGAGCAAGTTTTGCAGTGGTTGTAGTAGCAGGAGAAGATAGGAGAGCTGTGAGTAGTGAATGGTATCTTGAGAGAAAAGGAGTGAATGAAAAGACATGAAATGAAATGAGATTGCTGGAGAATACCCGCAGAGACAAAACTATTTCATTTCATTTCTTTTCTCTCATCATTTTATTTGAAAGGACGAGGGTGAGGACTGAGGACGGAGGAGTGAGTTTTGTCTTGGCTCTTGTTTCCTTCTTTTATATAGACTTTGACTGCAGTTGACTTGACTTACTCAAATGTTACTCTTATACTTCACCATAGCACACGTATACGTCTCAAACCATTCTACAAACCAAGGATTTTCATCCACACATATTATGTCCATTCACCTTACAGGGTCCAACATAATCTTAGTCTTCATCTATATACGCAAATTCCTTATTCCGTAAATTAATAAACATGTATAATCTATAAATAATATGATTGTGTATGTCTAAAGAAATCATATTGTTAATTAACGTTGCTTATTTCAAAAATGTACATTGCATGTGTGGTTTCTTAAGTTTGTCGGAGAGATGGAAGTGCGGAATGCAAGTTTTACGTGTTAACCTGATAACGAACCGACTTACCTAGGTACATATTTTAAATTGAGAATTTTGTTTTAAGTTTTACAAATAAATTAAAATTCATTAGAAATTAAAATCAGGTTTGAGTAGTTGAGCTCTTTCTCTGGACTGGAGTATATAGGTAAATGATTTCATGATTTGTTGACACCTATAAATTGTATTAGTTTGTGGATGTTGGGTTGTAAACGTAATGAATGACCCTGTAGAGTTTGTAGGGTATATTCTTTCATCCGTTTGGGGCTGGTGAGCAAAGAATGTGGGATTTAGAAGATAAGATACATAGTTAGTTAGGTAGGTTAGCTGTAGGTAAGCGTATGTTTTGAAATGTGTAGGTATTGCGGTAGTATAGGGGTCTACTACATGTGTACGTTGGATGCCTATATTTCTAGGTGGGTGCCTACGTATTGCTATTTACAACGTCTATTTACCCTTAGCATATTAGGCTATACGTACTTAAAAGTTGCCTGCTGTAGAGACTTTCTCTTTGTTATTAGACGATTTTCTCTTCTCTTTATCCCTACAGATTGCTAGCAGGACAAGCTGTAAGAACTGTTATGATTCTGTGTATATTGCCGTCTTCATTGGCCTCCTGCTCTGCTTCCCAGCTTTATTTTCTTCTTTTTGCCCTGACGTTATACGGTAGAGAGCTAACTGTCTACAGGAAATGGCGTGCACAACCAACCCATCGTATGGCTAAATGACTTCGCTATATATCCTTACTTGAATCATTTGTATTTAGTATTATCATAGACAATAATAACATACATTCATTACTTCCATATTTCTTATTCGCCAACTGCAATTTAGAAAACTAAGATGAAACAGTGCCAAAAAATGTCAGTTTGAAGAATAGACATTAACAGAATCATGATTATTGTTCCGTGCTGCCTTATCAAGTGGAAGGAATGCTTTCAATGTATTTGTATGGTCGTTTCTCTAACATGTAAGTAGTTCTACTTTGTTGCGTATATACTCGCCTTTGTGAATGTAGTACATAGAAATGGCAGAGACGTACTTTCTTTAGCTATTATCGTAAAAAGTCAAATTAGAATCAACTAGGTGCTGTAGATGAGAATCGCTTCTATTTGTCGTAATTGCTAAAAAGCCTTAACTTATACACATACACGCAAGTCATTTACAGCCCACCCAAATGAAATTAAAATCGTAAACAAACTTTGATTCGTATGAGACTTTCATCGTACTGACTGATTAAAGTTACTCAACTCCACGACTCGCTAATTCTCAAACTGCCTGACAAGTGAAGTTTACATACACGCTAATATTTACTAGCAGCACAGCACTAATAATAACTTAGTATGTAAATGTATTTTCTGTACTCGACTTGTTTGAACATCACATGGAATTGGTTTGGAACTTTAATAATTAACTGAATTTCGTACTTATCGTTAGATACTAATACCTAGTACTATACCCTATAGTATACAGATACATTTCATACAACACACACTAACTACACTAATTTAACAGTGCAGTAAATGCAACTACACCATTCAAATCCTCTAGCACTACAGTAATGTGTTATATTTGCACAATAGATACAAATATATTATATAGATGAGCTGTATTTGCAAGGCTCCTGTGCCCACAACATAAGGGGGCAAAATCTAAATTGGTATCTTTAATCTAAAACAGGAAACTCGGCTTAAAGACAAAAGACTGGGAATAGTTTGACGAAGCGTGAAACCCCTAATGTGTAATAAAATCCATTATTCATAAACAGTAGAGAATATTCGTTTACGTGTGGTTCATCGTATTGTTATTAAAACCAGTATAATATGTAATCCACAGTGCAATGCAACATAAATAACGCCATAGGGCTATAGCTTTGCCAAAATGAAAGTTAGGCATTTCGGTAAAGGAGCAAAACCATATTCTGAGGCTTGATTTTTTCTCATAGTTTCACTATTTATTACTTTCAGTTTGCTTTGCTTTAAACATTAAACGTGGCTTACAGCACGGGAGAAAGCTTATTGTTAGCAGAACAAGTTTAATATCCACAGGCTGTATATTTTTCGTAAATATGCCTATAGTATATTGCTAATACTGTATAAATAGAGATAGGTAGGTATGCATGATGCATTAGGTATACAAACATAGTAATAGGTTGAACAGCAAACAAACAGAGAGGGAGAAGTAAGAGCATACCTCAACATCTGACTAAGAAGTATTAAAGTTAATAATTACTTTTGACGAGTCTGGATTTGTTTAAAACAATTTTAGGTGGACGAGTGATATGGTGGAGTGTTCTGTGTTGTAGATGGAACTGGTTGAGGAAAAGGACACGGAGGAAAGATAGAAAAGGCTGGGGAAAACTCAAGGCATGCATATTTTACATTAAAGTGCAAATAAAGCACCGCGCCCTCCACCCGCCCTCTTAATGTGCAAAACTCATTTTTGTACTCCCTTAACTTTTGTTTTGCTTTGAAAGGTTTCGGTGAGGCGAGAGAAGACTAATGCCACTAAAAGCGTAATTAAAGGCATTAGTTTGACTTTGTTTTCCTTTCGGTTTGAGCAAGATAGGATAATGACGTGAAACGTTTTGCTTGACTAGAATATGGAAAGACTGCTGAGTATTTTGTATACATATATCGCTACTCCCAAGTACATTATTGTACATTTACAGATACACACAGAGTGCGGCTAATGCTAATGTTATGTTATGCTACGCACAAGGAAAACACCTAGGAGCAAAAAGTCAAGCCCAGGCTAAGAAGAGAGGAATGACTCCATGTCATTCCAAGTCATGAAAACTCACATTAAATAACGATTGCTGAGTCTGTTATTGGAGAGGGGAGTGTGGTGTGTCAGTTGATGTATTTTCTTTCAAGCAAACGAGAGAGCAGTAACTAACACACAGATCTGACAACTCTCACTAGAGTCAGGGAATCTTCCATACAGAGACAAAGAACTCGAAACATGCATTTTTAAATACTTCTTATATAGATGTGTAATCTATATATTATACTATTTATTAGTCAAGTAAATGCAAAACATACTAACATGCACGTGACTACCTAAATACAAAAACTACAACATAACTACAGTCAAACTCTCAAAAGAACGACATCCCTTTGTCGTAAATAAAATTCGTAAATACAGAGAAAGACATATCGTATCGTAGAATTACTTGAAACCTCTTTACTTATCAGCCTCTAGTATGCATTAATAGCGAATAAAATTGTAAATGAGAATTTTAAAACTTATTATTACGCTTACTACGTAGCGCTGTTGTATGAAGTGTTGTGTAAGTTACTGAAACTAAATTTATATTTGCATTTTATTTGTAGCCTAAAAATGTAAGGAACCATGTCTTCTACTCTACCAAGTTCATGGCTTTTGCATTACATTACACGTCAATACAAGGTAATTGGAACTATGGGAACAGCATAATATACACAAGCTAATAAGGTAATGTCATGCTTAAAAAATCGGATTGTTTGCACACACGACCGATCATTTTCAAACCGTGAAAAACGGTGCAAATGTGTGTGCAAACAATCCAGATTTTTGAGCATGACATTACCTTATTAGCTGGTTTATATTATGCTGTTCCCATAGTTCCAATTACCTTGCGTCAATATATCATAGTGCAATGTTCCTATAGTTCCTAAAGAACTAAAATACTTTCACCATTTCCCTCGTCTGTCTTGCTTGGTGTGAGATTGGCTGGATATTTTGTATTACTAAGAAAGCTAATGCGAAGAATTGTCATAAACTCACTCGACTACTGTTTAAGGTCTTTTTCCAGAATCTACACCTAGTATTTATAAAAGAGTGTAAAAAGTAAGAACAATTGCAGCTAGTCGTGGCATGTGTAGAAGTTTGAGTATCTGTAGGTAGCAACTGAAACGGTTGTACGGGCTGAAAGTATAAGGCAGATGTATGTATGCAGTGCGAAGTTGAGCGTGACTAATATTTTTTGTATAGAAAGTGCCAACATTCTATACATGCGGAGTGTGGATAAGCGTATTATTGTGTAGGTTTTATACATGCAGTCAAACTTTCACTCTCATATCTTAATAATAAATGTAAAGATTAAAACACATGACAAAAAACTTCGAGACACAAACTTTCGTCATAAAATCTAGCAGTTGGTTTAGTCTTGTCACCCAAGACAGCCAATTGCCACGCTGCAAAGGAACATTGGCAAATAATGCGATGAAATTGTATTTTTATGGATTATGTGCATTAAGGACCTATGTAGATAATAAAGTTGCTAAGCTTATAAAGAGAATCTTGACATTTACTTAATGCATACAAGAAATCATAATGTCTTCTATGCTAATTATGACGTTAAATTGTATGTTATTAGGGTAATAGAGCTGGTGTGAGGCTCCCAGAGTGGTCATATATGAAGCATCCACATACAGTGATTGCGTGACATAATAGTGCTATGAAAAGAATCCCACTAAATGACAAAACCCAAGAGAGACACCCGTAAAAACTATTCAAGTTTTGGCAACTGTGCTAGGGGGATTTTGTAGGTATCTTCTGGTGGCACAATTTTCGAAAGAACTCCATGCAATGAAATCTGGGCATTATTTCCAACTTTCGATTCTGTCATCAACGACGAGAACGAGGCTTGATTTTTACACAGTGGCAAACTAAGCTATATATATTCTCTTGGGTTTCGTAATTAGAGGCAGGATCAATGTCCTTGTTTTCTATTTATTATATGTACAACGAGAAGCAAAAACCGTCATTCGTGGGTATGCCAATTAGGTGGTGTACGCCAACAATACACTGAAATGAAAACTAACTAACTAATTCCATTTCTGTTTGTCTATTTTCTGCTTACTTAATTTCAGGATTCATTCACTAATACTTAAACAGAGATGACTATTTGTTTGTCAGGAAAAGTTAAAGCCGCGTGTAGGAAGTATATACCTATATACATTATACCAGTCAGTGTAAAAGTGTAATAAGATACTTAGGTTAAAGTAGATACAATTCTCATTTGTTTGGAGCAAAGTAAGTATGCAGCTTCATTAAGGGTATTAATACTTTATGCATTCAATTAAACTAGATTACGCATATCTAATGTATACACACTATATTATAGAGCTAGCTTTTAAAAAAGGATGGAGCTTTGCAATGGTATGTATAACGTACAACAATATTCTGTGTAATCCATACACATTACTAGAGCAAGGAAAGGCAGGCATTTAAAAGTTCAAAAAAGGCAGGCAAATAAGCACTAAACATGATGATATAGGCGCTTAAAAAAGGCATTAATTTTTTCAGTTTTTGCAGTTGTTTCCGTCAGAATTTCTAGCGCTTTTGACAAAGAAATACATTGATCTTCACGT
>JAQFYB010001626.1:0-30937 GCA_034694085.1 Pogonognathellus longicornis
GAGTTTCCGTTAAAAAGTTATAGCGAAATGAGTGAAAAAACGGTGAAATGAGGTCACGTGGTCACCCTGAACCTTAAGTAAACGCTATGTCCCATATACACAGATAGTGCTACAATACTAATCCTTCTGACACGGAACAAAATATTAAACATCATTTTTTGATGCTTTTCCTACTGTGAATTTTAGAGACTGTCCTCATGATTCATGAAATCATTTTTCCTTATTGCACACCTGGAAAGAATTTTAATTTATTTGTAATCCTAAGCATTATATATTGGAAACAAAGTTTAAAATTGAAACAACGCTGAGTATGGCTACAACACCATCAAAATGTAAATGAGTATAGGATGCTTCGAAATAATTATGCCCCCTACAGCCGACCACAATTGGGGTAACTATCGACCTGCAATGCAAACCATGCACTATTCGAAAAATAAAACGATTTGGAATTGAAATTTTTTAAGGTCAAAATAAATATTTTCCTAGAAAACTCACTTCACAGTAGTGATAGCATTATTGTTTTACGAGTCCACAACGTTTAATCCGAATCTGGTATGGGCTATTTTCTCCCTTTTGAGAAATGTTTAAAATGGACCCTCACATATTCGAATAAAATACTGTGGGTTTGCCAAGCATTGAATATATAACACGGCAGTGAAGCTAATTTTCCAAACCGATCAAAATTAAATTCTTTCAATTGTTTGTTGTTTCGGAAAAATGCATTGAAATCCATAGTATGACAGTCATATTAAATTCGGGTGTACCAAATCCTTTAAAATCGCGTTGTCTTTTAAATAGTGTAGTGCAGTGTAGGCACTCCGTATTTGATATTGGCTGTTAAGGGTATGCACAATCATTTCGAAGGACCGTATGCATTGAGTGAGTCTTGGGTATAAATTACTAATACTAATATTGTTACTGTGTAATACTAATATCTTAATTACCTTCTGACACTTGCATTAGTGCCACATTGTCTTAATTTGAATTTATTTCTAAAGACAAATTAAATTCGAAATAAATACACGTAAGGATAATTTAATGAAAACCTAGTCAACAAGTCAATATAAATAAAAAGTAATAATATTTGTGGATTTAAGATTAATTTTTTTTGACGATTTCCGATTTTAAATTTCATTACAAAATGTAATTGCTTTGATTACCTTTTATAGAATGAAAAGGCTGGTAGTGGGAAAAAGCAAAAGTTCGTGAAGGTAACATCGTTGGAAGACACACAGGCTATCCGCTGTGCCGAGTTTCATCCCAGAGGACATTTGTATGCTGTTGGATCGAATTCAAAAACACTTCGAATTTGTGGGTATCCCTCTCTGAGTTTGGTGTCCGAAAATCAAGTTCCGCATTCTCCCAACATTCTTTACAAAAGGAATAAGCATCATCGAGTAAGTTGTACACACTCATTTCAATTTACAACCCTATTAACCAACATTCATTTTTTGTTTGACAAAGACTGGCAGAGAGATGATAGGTGTACTGCTGCCTTCTGTCTTTATTACTTTCATAACAAAGTGTAAACGCATGAGACGAATAAATGAAAAGACACAAATAAAGTGTATTCAAGAGAGTGTGAACGTTCACACCACATTTTATGAAAGTGAGCTCGGCCACAAAAATTCTTTTTTATGTTTCTCAATGACAGCGGATTACACCATTCTCAACTTTTGGTTATTTTCATTTATGGTGGTGTGACATTGATAGCCGTACAAATATTTCTTTTGTTCATTTAATTTCACTCTAGAGTGTAATCGCTCTTCATTAATCTTTGCAGCATTCCACTTCACTCACACCCAATAACATAATTTACGTTTTAGTCCCCAGTAAACGTTAATGGAGCAACAGACACATCAAAATATTTCTTGCCAGTTGTTTAAAACACTCATCTAGTGTATTCTTCAATCAATATTGTATGCGTGTAGCATGGAAGGCATATGGATTGATGAGTACCTGGTGTAATCTGTAATGTAAAACATCCGTGGTTTCTCAACATACAAATTTTTTACCACTTTGTGCTGCAGTACATGTCTAGGAGGATTTTCGAATCCATATTAATATATGTCAGTATAAATAATTAAGACAATAGTATTGACATATAATGGGAAAAATAAAATGACAATTTAATAATGTGTGTTCCTTGTAGGGCTCAATTTATTGTTTGGGTTGGTCACCGGATGGAAGTCTTTTGGCAACTGGAAGTAACGACAAGACGATAAAGTTGTTACGATTTGACGACATCAACCGGCAGCAGCAATACAGCCATTCTCAAGAAGTGGAGTTAACAATGCATGACGGAACTGTAAGGGACATTTGTTTTATTGAAGATTTGAGCAATAAATCTTCTTTGATTGTCAGTGGAGGAGCAGGGGATTGCAAAGTTTATGTCACTGACTGTGTCACCGCCACACCCTTCCAATCACTCTCAGGGCACTCGGGTGATTTTCAAATTCTTTATTAAAATCCTTTATAAATCCTTCATGAGCTTTATATTTTATTATACTCGCTATCATTAAATGTAGAAGAAAAATTAACAATTATTGTCAATTCATTCCTAAATTGGTGTTTCATGAAAAATTTGTTTGCAGCACCAATACTCTCACTTTACAATTGGGGAGGTGTCATGTTTTGCAGCGGTTCGCAAGACAAGACGGTCCGTATTTGGGATTTACGGTCCAGAGGTTGCGTCAATGTGATTTCTCCATTGACTTGTCCATCATCCGGCACGACCAAATCTCCAGTGGGTTCCGTATGTGTAGACCCGACAGGGAGATTACTAATTTCCGGACACGAAGATTCCGCTATTGTATTATATGATATTCGGGGAAACAGACAGATACAGTCAATAAATGTCCATGCCGCAGACGTGCGTTCTGTCCGCTTCTCACCCAATGCCTACTATTTACTTTCTGCTGGGTACGTTCCAAATTTTGTCTAGAATTTTTTTTCCATGAGTAGGGTTGTATAGCAAAAATAATGTGCTATCATTGTAATGGAGTCGTTATAATTATTAATGGTCTTAAATATAAAAGAAACTATAAATATAGCGTAATTTTGATTCTTAAAAATAATGACCAATTAATTGAATGGTTTGCAATGTTTGTAATGTTGTAGGTACGATCAGACGCTGATGCTGACGGATTTGCAAGGAGACTTGTCTGTAAACTTGAACTCTGTGCCAGTGGCAACACACGACGATAAAATCATAAGTGCTCGTTGGCATCCTTCCGAATTCACCTTTTTATCCACAAGTGCAGACAAAAATGCCACACTATGGGCTCTACCCAGTCCATGAAACACGTCAGCGCTAAATACCAACTAACCAAGTTTTAAACATTAAGCGATACTAATTTTTAATTGTTGTCGATGAATGAATATAGCTCCATAATATTATAAATGCAATAGGGTGGATATTATTATTGTATGAACCCATGAAATGATGCTAGTACTAAATACATGCAATATCTGTACTGGTTAAAAGTGTAAATAGGTATTACTACTTTAGAATTCCTATCTGTGAGGGAGTTAGCTCTGGTAAATAGGCACAGTCAGCAAAAGTCGAATCGAGAGTTGCACAATATTATACGTTTTATGACACCGTTTGTTATTAGTTATTACAATGGCCGGAAATAATTATGATGCCATTATGTACATAGCGGATTTAATGAAATATTGTATTATTTGGATGGATTTATCCGTATGTGCAAGTAAAATGTAAGAGTGATGGATAAAATATCCTTAACAACTTTGAAAAGTGACCGATGAAAAAGAAAACTCAAGATTCTATATTTTGCTTTATATGGGCAAAGGAGGCCATTGAAAAATATTCATATACCTAGTATTGGAAATACATACATAGATAAGCGATAGGCTGATAGGATATACAGATACACATTTTAAAAATGTATATATTTAATGCTTAATGCTTAAGGTTATAAAGAGTAAATATTAACATACTTTAAAATATAAGTTATGTACCCACACTCCTATGTAAAAGTAACACTGTAATGTTAAATAGGTATAAAAACATTATTTACTTAAGTGATACAAAATGTCCTATCACTTTTCATTTGTATTTTTTAACTGGGTTGTAGAAAATTATGAAGAAACAGAAACGAGGTGCTTGAGTCTCCTACATATTTAATTAGGTACTAGAAACTATATTTATCACACAGAGTAAATACTTACAATTACTTTTAATATTTCATATAATACAATTAAACAGTTAGATTATTTCTTTTTAAGTTGAAAAGTCTTTCAGTACACATCTTCATTGCTGTTTTAAACCTTTCAGGTAGTTGATATTTCTTTTAACTAAATGTAAACCAAATTGTTCTTCTGATTTTGATCATCTAATTTACTATACCTGTACTAGGTTCGTATAACGTAGGTACTGTCTTGCTTATCTATACCATGACTAATATCATCACATTATTTTCCGATTCTCGCCCCAAAGAGAACAGCATGCACATCCAGAATAAATGATTCGCCCTGGATTCTTTAACCTGCACATATTAATCATACTTAGTTTACTATTCTACTGCTAGTACTAAAACCATTAGACAAATAAAAATGAAACATAATATTTTGGACAATTGGTTGGTTACTACTCTAATTACTACAAAAGAGCAGAATGTAATATGATTATTAACGTGAGTGTGTTAAAATACAATATTTTATTATATGAATATATATTACAATAAAATGTAAAATTCATGATTGTTTTACTAATAAAAATTAATTAAATGCATGCACCTACGACCTATGGTATAAGCACACTCATATTTTACTTAACTACACCTACCAACATGGTCATAAACAGAAATTAACAGAGAAACAGAAAGAAAAAGGCTAAAAAAGTTGTTTCTAGAAAGCAGGGTAAAAATCTCGCTTTCATGTACGCTTAAAATTTTCGACGAGTGCTATTACCCCCTTTGCTACCCCCTGTTGTACGGCCTTGAATTACCACATTAATGTTTTCATTGCTATTTTCGTTAATGACAGTGCCACATAATACGAAATATTACGAAAAGTTCTTGTACCAATTCATTCTTCTTTCTTTGTTTGACGGAAATTAATTCATTTACCATATTGCAAAAAACCATGCAGAGCAATTTCTCATAAAACAGTAGCCTATATTAATGTCATCTATAAGAGTTTTTCATTCTGTACCTACTGTGGATCCAAAAGAGTTTACACATTCACACAATTAATCTTCTCCAATTCTCCTTTGTCTAGATCAGAAATAAGACAAACACCGTTTTGTTGTTAATCGCTATAGCTCCCTCTAATATATTTGTGAATAACTTCACAATTCACATCGAACGATAAAAGAGACGTCTTTAAATCATTGTAAGAGTATGTATAATTTAAGATTCATTATTTAATTTCCATTATCGAAACATACGAATTCCGACCGAATTAAAAACAGGGTGACTATGTTAATATTTAATTTATGTGTAAACTACAAAATAGTTTCGTAAAATGACAATAAAAATGCATGGATTTTATAATTTCAAATAGCAGTTTTTGTTGGTTTATTTTCTCAAATCTCATTGAAGATTTAGACAAACATGACAAGATTAGGGTTCTATTTAGTACAGATATTTATCTACTCCTACTGCCAAAATAGAGGTATGGTACTATATTATTGATCCAGCTATCGTTACATTTGGCGTTTTATTCTATTACCCAGTTGTGATATTATAGGTAAGTAAATTTTAATTGCTTGTGTACAAAAATGTTTGATTAAATGTTATTGGTATATTTATGATTGCTGTGAGCGGTGCAAAAAAGTAAGTATTATTTTACCCAGCTTACAAATATGGGTGGGGCAAGCTTCTGGATTGGTAAAGAACCCATTATTGTACTACGTTTTCATACATTTATTACAATAACACTGTTTAGTATTGCTGTAATATTTTATTAGCTTTATTATTACTAAACTACTACTAGGGTTCTCGTAGGGAATAATATATTTATTAGGCAATTCTTATTACATTACTTTTGTTATTACCCTTTATATAACTCTCTGGCTGGTTGAAATAAATCATTTCATTGCCTTACTCTGATGTTCATCCACATTATATGTATTGAAGTTACATAATATAACAATTGTTATGATTTAGTTGACTAATACTTACATGGCACATG
The DNA here is from genome assembly GCA_034694085.1 of Pogonognathellus longicornis. NCBI lineage: Eukaryota > Metazoa > Arthropoda > Collembola > Entomobryomorpha > Tomoceridae > Pogonognathellus > Pogonognathellus longicornis. The sequence goes on from JAQFYB010001626.1 coordinate 6,160, forward strand.
GTACATATTGCATTCTCATCGGGAATGGATAATATTGTAAAAGTTTTACGCACTCATGAAAGATTACGGTACATCTTATAGTGTTGTATCTATTAATTGAAGCAAACAGCCTCTGTTAAAAATATCTAATATTGTAATCGTAAATTTAACCCTTGTGTGACTGACCGTGTACAAGTTTCAGTTTCTAACTCTGACACAAATAAGCACATACATGTTAGTACAATTTATTATTATTATACTTGTTTTGTTATTTAATATTTGAGTGAACGTAGTTATTATAGTTAAGGAAAAGTACGGGAGTATCCAGTATCCTGGTAGTTACTTAGGTGGTCAAAACTCACAATTTTTATATATAATTCCCGTTTTTAAAAAAGCCAATAATTCTAGTGCTTGTTTTAAAAACTTGAGTGGTCATACTCCCACCCCCTAGATACGCTACTGAGGGAAAGGGACAATTATAATAAAATTGTAGGTGGTTGTCTTACTGGCCAACTATTTCTCGTCTTTTATGGGTGATACACATGTATTTAGAATTTTCATACAACAGTGGAAATAAATTAAATTTTGTTTTAATTTATTTGAACTATTGTCTGAGAAAGTAATTTAAGGAAGAATTAATGTATTATTCTTCAAATGATACAAAATATTGCTTAGTTTTCTTCATTGTTGGTATCACCTGGGGCCATGGGGCGTCGTCCTTTCAAACATGCAAAATCTCCAATGATTTATTTAATCCTTTTATTAAATGGTTCAGCTCAAAACCTCAAAGCCTCAAAGCTTCAAAGCCTCATATTACCAACTATTGGTTTTTGTTCCTCTTCAAACACAGTTCCTCAAAATTCCTGTAATAGTCTTTATGAAGTCGATCTTTGTTTTGAATGCGTTTATGCACTCACACCTGATTGTTTATAATGTCCGTAACATGAGACAATTTGTGTTTTAATTCATCGGTTTTTACTAGATATATAAATAGGCAACGAGTTGGCCATGATAAATATTGTATGTGTACACATTTTTGAACTATATATACATTGAAAGCTTTTAGCAAGCTTAGCATAATAATCTCTTTCGTACAGACACAGATTCGAAGTTACCATATTATTATTTTCACATTTTTCCTTATTATGCTCTCATTGCTCTCAACAATTGATAATCACAATTGGTGATTAATAATAACATTAATTCATATTGGTACAGTGCGCACTAATGTAATGTATTGCATTCTTCATATATTGAGTAGATTTTGTTATATTTAGCCGTTTCACCTCATTTCAATTTAAACTGTCTTTAGCTATTCAGCTTGCTCCTGCTGAATTGTATAAGTACGAGTACCAATAAAAGACATTGATACCAATAAAAGAGAAAGGGAAAAATACTCTCGCAAATCTGTCGACTTTTGACACAGAATTCACACTTTCCAAGTCATCTTTCAGATGAAATCGTCTCATTCTCCCCGTCTTGTCTCCACAAAACATCCATTTAGAGCCTCTTCTACACCCGAGCCGATTGTTGTCGTCGGATCCTTCAATTCCAAAACCACCGGTGAGTTTAACTCCTCCATTAATTAACTTAGCATTGACTCCCGAAATATTAGGAATTCTTATTATGGACATCTCAATGTTTTCTCCAGACTTTCTTTTCCTTTTGAACTCCTGCGCAAAAAATATGTGCATTAAATTCAACAGTCTTTCCAATAATGATGTCGTCACTATTGAAGACCTTAAATAGTTCAAGACTTTGATTAATATTAAATATTAATCACTTCTGATCTCCTTCCAACTTCTTCCATGTCGGTGTCATCTTCCGATGAAGTCTCTTCATTAAAGTAAACTTCCCCGGAGCCGTATTTTGTAAAGTAGTGAACAATTGCAAACTACATAGACAAAGAAATTCGCACAAATATTAGCTTGCTGACAAACGGATTAGTTGTTCGGTTTATCTAGTCAACTTTTATTGCCGTAAGAGAAAACTTGCCTGTATTATCGTCGCAAATATAAAGGCAAACGAAAGGAAAACAAAAAAGTCTAAAGCTGTAGGATAAGGTACTTTTGGTAAATCGGTTCTCGCCTCTAGTCCCAAAAAAGTCATCGTTAGCACCGTAGTTACCCCTAGGTGACAAAAATAACAAATACCTTTGCATTCTCTCTAAATACCTTTCTAAAATAATTCCTCCCATTTTGGGTGTGGTACAAAGAACATTTTATAAGACAAATGTGTATTTTTTTAAAATAACGAAAATAGGAACAATTAAAGAATGGCTGCAATAATTAAATGGATTTTTTATCCGTAAGAATGATAAATGTTTATTCCGGTTGGACTTACCGAGAGATACTCGGTCCGCTGTAGCTTCCCGATTCAACCAAAATGAGACCCAAGATAAAACAACAAGAAGAGTACAAGGTCCATAAACTTGAATAAGGAAATTGCCCATATGTCTCTGAAGGTGAAAACTGACGACTAAAAATGAATATTCTCCTACAAAAAATAAAAACGTACACTATTAACGAAGAAATTGAATTAGGCTGTGTTCTAGAAAACCTACGTAAACTACACTTAAAAAGTAATACTGCTATAAAACGGGATTCTAGAGATTGTGTTCTAACAAAACAAAATATATTAGCAACACGTTCAAAAAAGCACCGCGGGACATGATTTGCATTTTTATCCATTTGTGAAAGGGAAAAAGGATCATTCCAAACCGTTTTACATTCAACTTTCATTGAACCTACAAAGAACGTCCTGCAGTAATTACCCTGCATATTTACAGGGTAATTCCTTCACAATCTAATAACCAATATCTCCGTATCGTACATTTAGGAGATTAGACAAGATTTTTTTTAAACAATTGTTTTTTGAAATTGCATTTTATTTAAAAAAAAATTAATAGTACCTTTTGACTATATGTACTGCGGTTTTGGAAGGTTCCTTGAGCAAGAAAACTTAAAAGGTACAGTTTGAAATGATGAATGAATATCATACGGAAATTAGTGGACTGGTGAATCTCACCCGACTTCATCGTGTCGGTGGCATTGCCGGATGGAGTAGATATCAAGTCAAACTGTGACATTTTCATGTCACTTGCAATGTCTACGGTTCGATTGGCGTTCCAGCGGTAGATTACATCTCTAGTTGTGTACCCAACTAACCATTCAACACAAGTTTACAAATACAAATAATTATTTTACCCATGTGCAAAAATTTGTACAGTTATTCATCCTTCACCAGATCTATACTAATTCTTATCCAAAGAAATGCAGGAACGGAATTATTTGAAATGGACGTGTTTGTAAATTACTCACAGCTTCCAAGTTTCAACGGGCATCGCTGTGTGTCCATTGGAAAATCTTCCAAGTTCATGGGACAACTCGCTTTGACAGTCAACCTAGGTTGGTCATACAAAATTGTGTTCCAACGTATCAAAAATTGTCAAAATATGAGCAAAAATGAAAAATGTAAAAAACAAACATCACTGTTTGGTATAGAAAAATTGTAAAAAGTGTGTAATTGAAATTCGTTAGGTAGGTATGCAACATTTTTTTCATTTTGTACCTTGAGGAATATAATACACGGCCATCCTGATACAAACGAACAAATTTATTAGGCGTAGTAATTGTATGTAGATAGGATTGTTTTCCATTATAAAAATAAGTATCAGGTTTCCAAATTTTCTCAAGCATGGAGATACTAAGAGCAAGAGTGTGTTTATCAGTTGAACTGTATGACAACCTCTCATCGATCCAAGTCTGCCGAAAGTAGCAATCCATTGAATATGTCTGCAAATAATAATCAGCCAGTCATCAACTGCATTGTATGTGTGGGGCGATCAGGACGATGATACTGTTCCACATTTCTATTTCCTGCTACCCAGTTATATTCCTGCTTCCAAATGAAACTTTCCGTGTAAATTATTTAAAATTAGCAGAGAATAAGTTTTTGTGGATTCTTATTTCTCTAACCACTAGTAATAAGTTTTTCTTTTGTGTAAAAGTGAAAATTTGTCAATATGTTTTATGCATCTGTATAAATAAAAAATATTCCTATATAACGAAATTTTCATCAATCATAACAAAACTTTTTATGTAGCATCTTTTATACCAGGTATAAATTTAGTCTCCCGTTTATCAATAAATGAAACGTAGTATTGACGGAATCCCTCCTCCACAGGGTTATATTCTGTACTCGCGACTTTAGTAAGTTTAAGTTGTAAGTAGATACACACGTTCATACAATATTTGCTTTATTTAAAAACTCACGAAATATTGTTTACACTGTGTGGCAACGGCAACATATATAAGCAAGAAAAGACTAAGAGTTGCTTTTCTATTTAAACGGAAAGGAAAACTAAATCGAAATATATCAAATTTAACTTTTCTTTGTTCTCTATATAACAACAGTTTTGTGTAATTAGTAGAGAACGTGAGTTTGAAAAAAGTAGGTACATAGAATGTACGCCGGAGGATAGGAGGAGACTTGAAGATGAGAATTTATACTCACTCAGCAAACAAGTAGGTACTACTCCATTCTCATTTTCCATACTAAGTAAAGTAAAGTACATATATTCTCATCTTGACATCCCTGGAGCAGAATGAATGTGAATGTGTGACTTCGTACCTAACTTGTCACAAACTCACAATCACAATGTGCAGTCACGTTGAAAATCTCATAATGCCCTGCTTTCCGGTTTGTCGCTTTGTATTTCATCACTCAGTATTAAGAAGCAATAATATTAGTACATTAAAATCTTACCATGTCAACTTCAGATATTGGGCCCATACTTCTCACCATTATATCAATCTCCACGATAGTCGGAGACCCTACAAATTTCAACAACAAGCTTTCATACCAAGTTGTATTAAAGTTCCTATACAACGTAACTACATATAAAGCTCAAAATCTAATCAATGAACAGTCCTTAGTCCTTATTATAACTTGAGGCAACAAAAATATTATGCATCAACAATTTGAACTTCTATTAAAGGTTAAAAGCAATGTAAGAAGAAATAGTTTGCGTACAAACCAGAATTAGTTCAAATGAAATAAACTTTTAGTTTCAATTAGTTTGAAAATTTCAAAGTTTACACGACGCAATAAATACACGACTGGTGTATTGTTACTGCATTTCTTATCGCACAGTAGAAATTGTATCGATTATAATCTTCTATTGTAATTATTGATTATAATAAAAGAGTAGGTAGCAGACTAGCATTGCTTTCATACTACGGGCTATCAATCGGGACTACACAATCCTTTGTATGGACAAGAACTTTAAGAATATTCATTGCATAAAATATTCTGAAGCTTTCTTCAGCTTCAATAAGTTTTCATAAAAGCAAGGACCATAAGGAAAGCTCTATGCATTCATGCATATTGCAGTTCTTATTATTTATGTACCATGCACCTATATGATTAATGTCTAATTGTATTTTCGAAATCCATCCAACTGTTAAAAATACTGAAAGGATGCCAGGCAAAATTTATATATTTTCAAAATTAAAATGGGGTATAGTTTAATTTTGTAATGGGTTTGTACTTTTTAAAAAATGTGTCATACACTCTATTCGTAAGATGCAGTAAATCCGTATTAGTATTTTAATGCAGAGTGAATATACTAACCTCCGAAGTCTGGACGAATGCTGTTATCGTAGCCACGCAGTAGGGCATCCAGAAGATCGGAAACATTTCTGTGATTATTGACTTGTAAACAGTCCTCTCTGTTACACGCCCTTAGGCAGTCCACCGCGCTAGTAGGTAAAAGCACAAACAAAAATCAATAGTTTCCACTACTTACCAGATTTGTGTACACCAAGCAAAGCAGCTTAAACTAGAGCACTCATTTTAAGATTTACTTCATGTTCCTAGAATTCCTAGCGTGAAGCAAAATAGCAATGTGTTGAATATAAACATCGAAAATTAAACTGTTTCGTCGATTTATGGCACCATCCATTTTCCCATGCTATGTAAAAATGTTGTGGAAGTTGACAAATGTGCTAAGCCTAAATGCAACAAGAGTAGAACTCAACCCCAGATTCTATACCTACATAAATACAACACACACAATGCTACATCCTTTTTTGCTTCCTGTGCCACCTGTGAACTAACTTTCCGTGTTAAATATTTATGGTATTTGCATTAATAAATAGCTTATAAATAATTCAATCTCAGTTGAAGCCTTCTGAACTTCACTCACTTATCCGATTAGCTCCATATAATTCAATTCCACTGAATGCTGCTCTATATAAACCTCTCACACAACTCCACCGAATCCCGTTAATCGTTTCCAACAGTTTATTGTTTCTCAACAAGCTTTTCCCGTAGTTTACTTTACTAATCTTTTCCCCTTTCTTTTGTATCCACACAAAATCCAACATTCCTAAATCCCTTGTTTTGCTTTCATACAATAATATTATTTCCTTACTCATTCTATTCAACCTGATTTGAAAGTTGTATTTCAAAAGGTTTCGAGCCTTTCATTGCAGAGATACTAAATACTAACTGTGTCCATGCAACAGCTACAAATATTATGTGTAACTACATGTGCACCTACTAACCGAAATTGGACAGCTTTATATTCATGCTGTAGAAATGTATTAGATGTATTAGATGAATGCGGAATGCGGAATGCAAATGCATGCGGATGAAGTAAGGAGGATGAAACGTGTGTATGTGATCTGAAGGCTAAGTATTTAATTACAGCACTCTACATACAAAGAAGAAAACGAGGGTTGAGTTACCTTGCACAGAGGATGGCGATGACAAGGGAGTTTGAGAAAGTTGTTGTGCAGAATTTGTGCATTTTCTGTACTTGACTATTAATTAATTTAGGTTGGGTCCCGTAGAGTCACAATCAGCAGATGAAAGACAATCGAATCTTTTTGACAGCACCTGGTGTCCACTTACTTAGTAGTTGGTTACTGCACGGTCGATAATAAACGCACATTACATGAAAATAAAATGCGAGTGTGTAAAATATGAAATTGTCGGTTGTGGATAAATGAAAGACAGATACGAAGGGTGTAAAGGTGTATTGGTGTACAATAGAGGAGGGATGAGTGTGTAGTGTGTAGGAAAGAGCAGTGGTGTGTGTTGTGTGGAGAGATAAAGGATCCGCGGCAAGAAAGCAAAGAGAGGAGACTGAAAACCCTAACCTTGGTCATAGGACGACAAAAATCCATTAATCCATTGGCTTCATATTTCTTCTCCGGCGATTTATTCGGCCCATGGCAGGAGCGCAGGCTGCTGGCTGGAAAGAATGGAGAAGGCAAACCGTTGGAGTTTCCCAAGCAGTCCGTGAGCCCACTACACACAAAACACCCGTTCCTGTTAGTTCTGTTCTTCTTATTAGCTGTGTTAAATGTTCCGGATCCGTCTCATCCGAATGCGTTTTGGTTTTGGTTTTGTATCTACCTACAGCCACCTTTAAAGTTTTCACTCTCACTTGTTCTCCTCTTCTCCTCCTGCTCCCAGACTCCAGCCACACCACCACACACTAACACACTGCCAGAATGCCCGACTACCCAACACCCAGACCAGGAGCACCCCTTCTGCTCTCCTTCCATCCACACACAACACACTCCTCCTGTAATAGCTTTGCTTTTCATGTAACTGATATATTTATATCAATTCTATATCCTAACACTATCAAGTAGCAACTTCGAGATCGTCGGAGGCAGCGGATTCAGCGGAACCTTCTATGGAGACTACATCCTTATCTGTCTCCATGTACGACTGAGATCGCATGAAAGGAAATGTCAGTCACTGAAAGGTTTGTTGAGAGTAGTCCCACCGATATGCGGCTAACAAGCACAACCACCAGTCCGCTCTCCACATTCGCATTCTCCACATTCTACACATTCTACGCTTTCCACACACATCCTAATTCGCAACAGCAAGACACAGTCATAGTCACAACACATGTGCAACCAAAGTAAAAATCCCTCACCTACAAAAATTGCACTCGAATGATTATAGTATGTAATATGAATCTCGTATATTATGAATGTTGTATTATATCTATCTTTGTGGGCTTTTCCTTGCATAACGGTGTGGAGTAAAATTTAGTGAAATTACAGGCACATGTCACAATAATTAAGTTTGCTAAGTCTTAACAAATGATGTAATATTTTTCATTGTGTTCTCTAATAACAGAAATCGCAATTCAACAATAGTTGCAAAATCATTCATACTTCGAATTCTATTTAAATCGAAATTAAAATGAGGGTTAAAATCAAAAATGAATAAACTATCGAGATACCTAGGGATGTAAATACCAAGTTGTTCCTGCAAATTTGATGTACAACTTCACAACCATTTTTATAATTTCAATTGATTTGGAAGGTGGTGGGAGTGGAGGGTGGCAACGTCTTTTTTTTGTCTCGCCCCCCTCGCTCCACACTAATCTGGATATAATCATAATAATTCTACAAAAATTCAATTTTAAACCTCGGAATCTGACTTGGAACTGAAACGCATTTCATTTATGTTTACTTGGACGGATTGTCATTTTTTGATTCTTTGGTTGCACAACGCAAAAACAAATCGAAACAGGATTTTGTGGATTACATCTGTAGGCTGTGAGTGCGGAGTTTTCAACGAAATTGAGATTCTACAGCGCCTGTCTTGATCTCCATTCTCTATCCATTCACTCCACACTGTTCCCACTTTCACTCCTTCTTCACTTTCTCTCCTTGTCTGTTGAAAGCGAAAATATAACATCTCATCAAACATAATTTAATCTTAATAAGGCACCAGGTACACTATAACCACCCTTAACATTATTACTCCTAATAGATTATTTTTGTGCTAGCACAAAATACATAGGTACTCTATCTATAGGAATGCTACTCATCCTAGTTTTGTGGAAACGCTTTTCCTTAATGATTTGTTTAAAATTTGATACAAGCTTTCGATTGTTTTTACGTAATTTAAACTTGTTATATTGATAGCGAGAAAACCTCAAAAGCTAATTTCCAAATTCTGGAAAAATTGTATGCTTTAACTGTATACATGAGAAAATTACATGAGAATTAACTATAGTTCCTATACAATTTATGTACTGCCAAAGTAAATTGCTTTATGCTACACGCAACCTCTTAGAAAGTCTCGCACCGCTTCTTAAACTATCTTTGAGTACATGATCTTATTGTTAGAACAACCAAAATTCCTCCTTCTTTCTGTCCTTCAGGCTAAATTCTATGAATTTATTCCTATAGAAGTTTTAGGCAATATTTAGACCATTATACTTGTATGACGTCGGCATGGTATGGGCTACTTAACGACAACATCATTGTGTAGTGATGAGTAAATTATTAAGCATCGCAAAATGTTTTATAGTAATGATTTCTGTCTGTCTATCTGTCTATCCTACTGTATTCTCTATGCGTATCCTTCTATCTGAGCGATGACACAAAAAACGGTTGGAGACAACCACTTAATGTTTAATGTTTGGCTTTATTAACGTGACAAAATCAGGACATCCAATACAAATCAGAAGCAGTAGTTAACTTTCATTAACACTGCTCTCCCCCCATAGTCACACTAAAATAGAACCTCTGTATAATATATTTATAACATAAATATAACTATATTAATCCTTACATAATAGTATTATTATTATATTTTACTCTTGGACAAATACATGCATTCTGGCTGCACATAACAAGTCCTTATAATCGATCATTAATTTTTCATATTTGAGGTGTTGATAGACCCATTTTCGTGGTAGCCTGTTCCAAGCAATAATTGCTGAGTGCTGTACTGAATTTCTTTTCATGGAGTTTCATGAAGTTTGGTAAATGCATCCAAGGTTGTATTGAAGTGGTGGCAAAGGGAGAAATTGCCCCTTTCAAAATTTTAAAACATACACTAAATATTTTGGGCCTTTTTGTCCACAGAATCGTTCCTTGGTATTTTTAGCCCTCAGAAACCCCCAAAATGAAATCTTCAATACGGCTATAAAAGTATTCCAGGGTCTATTTGGAAGGTCAAATTAGGAAATGGAGCCATAATCAGTCAATTCCTATATGACCTTTGTAATTGTATTGGAACTTTGGAACAAATAATTATAGAACCCTCCTTGACATTTGATTTTCAGTGATGAGTAGATATGACACCGTAATGAGGTACCTAATACCAATAAATACTATGACCTTGACACTCCAAAAATCCAAGTGTATTCCTAGTAGGTATTGAATTATTTTCTTACGATGTTTATTTACAGGCGTTAAACCGGCCTATTGAGTTTGCACTTGAGGCCCACAGACAGAATGCTTCATAATACCCTGACAAGTCAATTCCAGCAGCGCAGCAATCTTAGCAAGTTTTGAAGAATAGAGACTATGAAATTGTCAATTTCCAGAGACCATTAATTAAGTCAATTTGGAGGTTCTTGCATGATCTGCTATCATCAAAACTTGTCCTAACAACTTCACAATCTCCTTGAAGGAGACAAGTGCAAAGTTAAAGATTCTACTCCATTCCACGCTAAAATAAATGCTACGAAAGCGTATTTTATTATTATCTTCTTCTGCCGCTGGGAAAAGTTGGAAACAGAAAGATTGAAAGCAAAAACAAAAGTTGAAATGTGGTGCAAAATAAGAGTAAAACTGCATTGAAGTTGTTGATAAAGAGTAGAAAGGCACATGGAGAGACGTTGTAGGTTGTAGTTGCTATTGATAAAATCATGGAGATAAAACTGAAAGGGAGGAACTTTACAGAATGATGAAATGTTTTATAAAGCATTTGAATCGCTGTATAGATGGATGTATTCATTGATCCTTTCATTTTGATATAACATATAGCTCATAAATATAACCAAATGACAAGGCTGTACACTGACATTTTAAATTGCAGCTATAGCTCCCCATTTTCAGATACACCGTAAACATAATTTTCTAACCCGTATACTTGATCGATAAACCGCATATTGTATTTATACTTTTAAGATTTATGCAAATCTAAAGCCAATTCTGTAATAATATGCTATGATTGTGTATTATAATAATGCACTAAAGAAGTTGCAGGGATTATTCAGTCGTTTCAGTCATTTCATTATACATGCAAATTATATCGACATAATACAATAGCATGATATATACTTGAAATTTCGTGAGCATAGAAGTATAAAGTACCTTATTTAATAGGGGGAGCTTCTTTATGGAAGCCGAATCTAGTCGGTCTGTCCGTCTATCCTTGGTTTAGTGTGAGCAAAAATAAATATCCAATACTCTAGAGTGTCTAGAGTCTACTGAGTCTAGTAGCATCCCAAGTAACATTTTGTCGTTGAACGAACGCATTTAGATTTTGCTTATAATATAATGAAAAGAAGGTTAATTAGACGTATAGCGGTCTCAAGTTAAGAATTCTCGCCGGTTAGAAATAAAACACCGAAAGCTTCCCAAATACAACAATAGCCCATTGTATTAATACAAAGGACTATGGGAAGCTTTCGGTGTTTTATGTCTAACCGGCGAGAATTCTTGACTTGAGACCGCTATAACAGCCAATAAGGTTTTAGAACTATTGATAGACTGGCTTTCATCGCCGAGTCGCTGCTCAAGTGCTCAACACAAAAATGTACCGCCTTCGTACATTCCACGCGCCAATGAAAAAACCGATGCAGTAAAAAGACGCCAGTGGTACCATTGCTGAGTGGCAAGTAAAAACGTATACCGTACTCGCCGGATTAGTGACCCATGTCACTTACTTTTTGTTTCCCAATGTATAATTCCCCATATTTAATAATGATAATATGTTCACGATAGCTTCTCATTGGTCATTATTCCGCATGTAGGGTACCTAAAACAACTCTACCAAAATATATTCCCCCATGAGTCAGTAATCCAGCGAGTACGTTAACTACTAGTAGAGCTGGGAACGGGCCGGTTTTTTGAAACCCAGTCCGCAACTGCACCGTAAATCTTTGGCCCGACCCGGCCCCAACCCTAAATAAAATAAAAAAGGAGACCCGGTCCGAACCCGATATTTCTCAACCCCGGTCCGCACCCGGTGCGAACACAAATGTTGTAGTTACACATCATAATAGTAACAATTGAAAGTAGTGACAAAATTAGGTTTGAGATGGAAATTTAAACAAAGTAGGAAACAGAATGGTTAAATGGAATGCTAATGATTATCATCAAATGGATCTTGACAATTTTTTGCTTCCATAATTTTAAGCCTGGTCCGAAAACTGACAGTCTGAAGCCAGCCCGGTCTGTTTCATTTCAATATATTGAATTCCTAGCCCGAAGCCCGTAAATTATGGGTTCTGTCCGGGTAGGTTCACTCATAGCTTTAACAACTAGGTAATCAGATTACAAATCGCTTTGCTAAGCTTTCTACGCATTACCACTCTTCGCCGCAATGCCTTGCTTTGATTACCCAATAATTTTTCTGCAGTTTTATTGACTAGTACGTTAGATAGTTGATGAAAATATCAAAAACATTCTTTCCTGGGCCACTTCTCAGGAAACACAACGTTGCTACTTTCTCAGTGTGTACGAAATCATTGGTTCCTGTTACAAGGGTGGTGTTACATCACGAGATCTTCGAGTTGGGATTCTGGAGTGGTTTAAGCTCTTCCAACTCCCATCCCATGTTAAACCGCGCGCACAATTGGAGTGCAGAGTCCGTGACTACAACTTAGGGATCTCGTGGTGTAACAGCTCCCAGGTGCCTAAATTGATGGTTGTATAAATTATGCAAATGAATGGTTGATGGTACGATGATATCCAGGAGTAAAAGAACGTGCACCCCACGAATTGAATCGGTCTATGTACTGTTGTGCTTGTGTTCATAAAAGTACGGTCTGAGTACGTGGGGCCCCGAGAAATGCTATTTGGGATGGCTTAAAATCAAACATTACTAACTTGCCACTTTCGGTTACATTATTCATGAATTGTGCCCATCTACTGTCTGCTCTCGCTGGTTAATAATATCTGTTGTAATATTACTTACTGGTTTGTTTGCATCCTAATTAGAATGACCTTTGACTTATTCAGAACATAATACTATACTGTAACAACAGCCACGTGCATTTACCTTCTCTGTCATGAATATGAATAGGTAACCTTCTTCCTTCAACTCTCAACCAATTCAGTGTAAGAAAACTTTGACGACATTGAATAAGACATTATTTCATCTGCAGATAATTTCTATCAGCCGACAATCTTCCTATATTATAGCCACTATAGCGTGGCTGTCTGAATTTAAGCAGGCAACCAAGTCTTTATTATTTCAACATTGACATAAATAATTAAATCCTATTAATGGACACAAATACATTAAACTTGAAATATATCCGTAATAATAAACATATCTGTAATCATAAACATATCTGTAATAATAAACATAGGTGTAATAGTAAATATAATAGTACTTCTCAATAACTGTATCCGGTAGGTACATGGAGGTATACAGGGAAGGAAAGGTGTGCTTCTCGGCTTCTCCATGCCTCAAATGCACGTATAAAGGTATACTTAATTAACCCACCTTGGTTTTGGGTATGTGGAGGTAGACTTAATATGGATGCAAAAACGATTTGAAAGTGTATATACCTCACTCAGACTCAGATATGAAAAGCACACTTTAAAGGTTTCATAAGTCCCATTCAGTTATGTGAGGTCCTACCTGACACTGTACATGGAGGCAGGTAATACCTGGCATACCTGCAGGAAACGAAAAAAACCACAAAGCCGGGTTATTGGGTTTTTGTTGGGTTTTTAGGTATCAAACAAGGAAAACCCAAGGTTACTGGGTTTTTCAATGCTCGGTACAATTGGAATGATCAGATTTATGTACAAACACTCAGTCATAATTATGAACTATAAAACTAACTACAATACGAACAACCAACAACGATCTAATCATGAACTGTTAAAATTAAAATCATTTTATTCTCATCCCAAATTTTGTATACCTATATGAAAGCCTTATGATATGTAAGTATACATTTGTAAAACAACGACACATATACATACCTCATTACACGTATATATATATACATATATATTATAAAATAATCATTGTGGCACTCACACAAACTAAAGCGTTTCTTGTAATGTAATAATGGTAAGTACAAATGCAGAAACCAATTTGATATAAATACCTACACTTTCGTAGATTTTTGGCGGCTTTCTACAACAAACTACAACCCGCCGGCCTTTTAGCCAATCAGCACGCTCTATTTTCTACGAACTTCCTCGTAGATCTACTCTGCTCAGAGGCTTGTTTACTTTTCGATCGTAGATTCACACTCTCGTACATTAGAAATTTTAAATCGCCCGCTCAATCACTTACGAAATGGTAAATCTACGACCGTTTGTAGATCTACGAATGTAGAAGGTGAACCGCTAAAACAGTAATATCTTGCTTCCGGAGGCTCTTAAACTATATTTTACATTCCCGCTATTTGAATAACCCACAAAAACCCATGACAAACTCATGGGTATACCTGCAGCTTTGTATAGGCATGCTATAAGACTATTGAAATACCCTGGGCAAAATCGTAGGGCCAACTCTTTCGGTGTCAACCTTTTCAAATTTCTATAAACCATCTACTATGTAGCTACTAAGCTATTCACGTTTTCAAAATTGTCCGATTGACCAATTTTTTTAGTTGTTCTTTGTTTATATACTACAAGAGTCCTTACATACTTTACTTAGATTTGAAAAAAATTGTCTCTTAAGGCGGAGCGACGAATGTTAAACAAATAGACCAACTCAATGAATTTCTGTGTGTATCTAACTTTTAAATCATCATTCATTGTAAATAAAAATTTAAAAGTATAAATGCTATTTATTCAATACTAATTTTTTATCACTTTTTATTATTTTTACATGCAAAATATGCAGGTATATAACGAGTGCAGAAGACAGTCATTTGCTCTTGATTTCTACTGTTGACTGTAAAATCATCTCCGACTCCTCTCCTGTCTCCTCTCCGCTGTACATTCATTGTTCATTCATTCCTTCCATGCATCCAATCCAATCTAGAGTTGTAACGAGCCGAGCCAGCTCGAGTCGGGTTCGGGCCTAAAATTTTCGAGTTCAGACGGGTTCGAGTTGGAAAACGTCTGCCCGTTGACAACTCTAATCCATTCCAAGTCAATAAAGTAGGCATTTTATTATTATACATAATTCATAATATCGTTGCCTTAATCATAAAATCTGACAACTCGTTTCTTCATATCATAAAAATCTGACAACTCCCTATACTTTTATATGGAGTTGTCAGATTTTTATGATAAGAAGAAACGAGTTGTCAGATTTTATGATTAAGGTAACGTTGGGCCAGCGGCCTAACGTGATCATTTTTTCAATGCGGCCGGCCTGCGGCGGCGACCACTTCATTTTCATTGTTGTGTCCCGCCACTACTGCATCAATGTTAATGCGACCGGCCTTGCGGCCACAAGGCCTCTGTCCAATTCTATAAAATAGCAATGGCGTCACAATCCTGAAATAATTAATGATGACATTGACAATTGGAGATGTACTGTGTTATTTTTCTGATTGATTTTATCTCTGATCTCTACTTATTGTGTTCACTATTCAGTCTATCCTCTCAATTCCCGAAGAGTAATATAAATATTGATGTAGTGTGTGTGTGTGTGTTTTAGTTGCAGGGTCCCCTTATCTATAGTAGATAAGGCAATGCTATCCTCAAGCCTTGGAGGCCCATTTGAATAAACTGCTTTTTCACTGTCTCTCGACATTATTATGAGCATGACAGCTAGACTACCGCCACAAAGCTTACTGCCAGAAACTTGAGAATGGGTAGCACAGTCAACGATCATGTTATATGTACATCTCTGTGTAATCATCACAGAACGATAGACTAATTAAATATTATCTCTGCCACACAGTCATAACTCAATATACTATAATTCCGGAACATATAGAGTAGCACCAGTGGCAGTTCCTATACTAAGAACATCTAAGACATGCCTGTGAAATATACCAATGACTGAAGAGGGATTCAATCTCAGGACGGCTGATAGTTACAATTACAAATGAATGTTTTAACCACCAAAAGCCGAGCACGCTACGCTGGCTCCCATATATTGACGTAGTATTAGTATTAGAGTAGTAGAGAGTCAGAAGAGTTGTATTGTATTGTATGTCGATTGTCAAAAGTAAGCTGTTGAGGTTATTGTATGAATCAAGTTTTCTGATAGAGGCTTCTAATCCGCAGTTTTCCGCAGCCTAAATTATTTGGTCTTTGTAGTAGGGACTTTGCCCCTTCAGATCTGTCGATATATGCGGCACTTTTATCGTATATTATTATATCTAGTTAGCTACCTGATATTATGTCCGGTCGGCTATCTTAATCTTGTAGCATGTTTGGTCATATTGTTCTACGGTCGGCCGGCCATGCGTCCACCGTCTGGCCTGCCGCATGCCGTTGCCCATCTCTGATATGTATTAGGTAACTAAAATTGTACAACATAACTAAGAAATCTAACTAATAATATGTTGTTTCTCTTCTTATTTTTGTATATTTTCGGTGCTTTTCATTAATTGTAAGTTTGAATCCACGTTCGTTCACGTATATGAATCGTACTTTTATAATCACGACTTGATGAGATGCCTTCATAGCATGAGAAACTCCTTCGCATCACCGTTACACCCGACTGAAGATTGAAAGATGTGTGTTCCTTCACTTCTCGTCGAAAACTAACACAAGATCCTTTAGGTGCCTACATAATTTATAACTCGACACAGGCAGGTTGGCGGTCTTACGCTAGCTCGTACACCGACTACTGTGTACTAACATGAAGAACTAGCCCGCTTGTAAAGCAGGAGAATTGCCACATTAAGTATGAACCCCCGCCGAAAGATGTTTCCAAATGTCCTTCCCGTGAATAAAATGTTATTTTTCAGCATTAACGGATCCAAAGTCACACGGCGCATTTTCTACAGGGTTAAATGAAAGGATGGGAGAAGAGGGAGGCAGAAAAGTGGAGTATACCCAAAATCAGGCGTCCAAGATTCCGCTTTCTCCGCTCTTTCCAAACCTTTGATTTTGTTGTTAACCCCTTCTTCTACCTTGGCGTACTTCAATTTCAGAGACTGCAATCACAAGAATCACAATAACAAAATAACACGAACGACTGATTCTATATACCTACGCCGGCAAGAAGCAGGAAGGTTGAGATTCTTCGGTTGGCTCCGTCATCTGCATCCGTAATCCGTGCTATGTTTAAATGTGCTAGTTGTGTTTATGTGAAGTGCATCTTTCTGCTAAACCAAATTTCGGAAAAAATTTAGAATTTCCCGTTAGTCTTAAAAATAGTTATACCGATAATCCATTCTCGGTAAGGTTTTGCAATTTTTAAGTGGTCTGTGTGTGTTGATATTGTTTGTTTGTATGTAGCTGTATGTTGAAGAAGGAATAAATTCGGAGGTTTGTCCATTCATTCTGTGGATAGTGTTTGATGTTGGGAGCTCGTAAACATACGTGCACCATCAGAAAACATAAAATCAGTCAGTGACGGCATCATCGCTTGCAGAATTGTGTGAAAGTCCCAAGTTGCAAATTCAAATAACTTTCTATACTAATACTGACTACTTGTTTGAAACCCTTTTTTGCCGATTTGTCACATTGTTTTATTGACACTTGTGAGACCCGCTTAATATAGACATTTTCATTATATACGAAATTGAAAAAAACTTGGAAGAATTAGGAATTACTCGGACGATGTAACGCAATTTGGCTTATTCTGGTCCTCATCGAAAAACTGCTCAATAAAGTGGCTAACTGTAACAGTATAAAATTTACTTGTCCTCATACAACATTCTACTATTTTTAGTATGTAGTAACTGAAAAATTTCAGTTTTACTGTCAAAAGTCAGTGAGAGTGATGGGCTTGCCACTTGCTAGATTCGACGTAACATGAATTAAGATCCGACGAATGTCAATTGCAAGGAAAATGCCTGTCCTAAGAATCTCAGAAAGTTGCATTCGACAATTTCGAAAGGGGTTAAATACTTTTACAGTTGGCTAACTGTAACAGTATACTGTTTATTGACCAGTTTTTTAATCGGTATCAAAATAAGCCAAATTGCGTTACATCGTCCTAGTAATTCTTCCGAGTTCTTCCAATTTCGTTACATTGGAATTATCTATTAATTTCCTATTTTGTTCGATAATGCTCATTTACCACGTACTAATTAGTCATTCAAAATTGCCTCTAAAATCTAATGGTCAACCACAATATTTTCAAATGGATGTACAATGTAATATGTGAGAGATGAGCTTTTTAGAATTTTGAATATTATAATAAATATAATTTTATTCATTTTTGTTCAAGTAATTATGTAACATAAGTGCAACTACAACTACAACCAACAGCGGTACACGAGTACAAAATTGAATCAGTAACTATTGAGGTCATCATCACCCATTATTGGTGATGACTGTGGTCATGATTATGGTTTCTTGAACTAATTACTTGAGCATGAAATGGATATTTTTTAACTTAATTTTTTGCAAGGCTCGCCGCCCGAATTCACTTAAAATCATACTTTGCGTTATTAAGTCCACGCTTTTGCCATTTACTCAAGTAAAAAAAATGTTTTCCTAAAACATATCTCTCTCCATGCATTTATAGAGAGGAATCAAATTGTATCTGAGTTGATATTGATAATGTCAAAATTATTCCGAATTATACCCCTTCATAAAAGAAAGAAAAAATTCGGCAGCGGACTTGAGAAGAGCTTTTGAGTGTTTTCCATTTCCATTATGAATAAAAATAAATTAATTAAAAAACCTTTTCCACCATGTATTCCTCATTCGACTCAACTTGAAAGGAAATGTATAGTTTGTTCAACTTCTATCTGCGTTATAATTATAAACAATGTGTAACTTGTTATAAACTCACATCCATCTGTGTTACACACGTATTAACAATTCATTTATAGCAAAGTGCTACAAATTAAAAAAGGACATTTTAATTTTACTTAAAATATCATTAGGTTACACTTAAATTAGGCTTAAACTAAGAGACTAGTACAGTGACAGTGGAATTAAGTGTGTCAGTTTTTAGTTATATATTATCTAAAATTATATTAAATGGAACTCATTGTATAATTTATATTTTTCCTTTAGGTGTGCGGTGTATGCTGAAATTCTTTGATACTTTACTTTCCAGGAAATTGCCATTTTATTGGTTAGTTGAAACGTGTTTGTTTAATTTTTGTATTAAATGTTTCTACAATCACAACAAGATGAAATAAACAATTTTCAGCAGAATTATTAATTATGGTGAATATTAATGTAATTTAATGTTTGATGTTGTTAGACCTATAAATGGCTGAGGCAATGTCGGCGGCTGCGGCGATCGAGAATCCTGGCCAGATCCAAATCGCTAACAGCTCGGCAGTGTTAGAACTGGGTGGTGGTGGATCAAATATTAGGCGACCGTTCGATCCAGTTGCCCATGAACTGGACGCAACTTTTCGCCTTACAAAATATGCTGATTTAAAAGGATGAGGGTGTAAAGTCCCCCAGGAGACTCTTATGAGACTCTTGGAGGGAATTAATGATGATCAAGCCACCACCCAGGAGGATCAATACATGCACCAACAACATAATGCCCCAAAGTTAGGTATGTGGTTTTGCCAATTTTAACACTTAAACTGTGTAATAAAGGCTTTCCATACGGGATGGCTATGCATTAGTGTTTATGAGTTTGCATTCCCAAACAAACTGTCATACAAAGGGCAGTGAATGCAGGTAGACAACATGACAGCACTCTCTCGGGTTATAGCTATTCATATTTAAATTATGTTTGAGTTTGAATATTTTTTATTGATACAAATGTAAACTTGTGAGGTTTAAAGGTATAGGAATGGATGCTTCGGTAACACCGCTTCGGCATGCTGGACTTTGTTTGGTACAAACAACCGATTTCTTCTACCCCCTTGTAGATGACCCTTATATGCAAGGTTTGTTTCACTTGAGTACAAAAACTAATGAGAGTATAGTATGGTAACATTTTAAAGTAAAGAATAACGATGTTTTGTATAATTGTAGGCAAAATTGCCTGCGCTAATGTTCTCAGTGATTTGTACGCGATGGGTGTAACGGAATGCGATAACATGTTGATGTTGATAGCAATATCCTCCAAATTGACTGACAAAGAAAGAGATGTTGTGATGCCTCTGATCATGAGGGGTTTCAAGGTTCCAATATTTTGAAAATTTTCTTTCTTGTATAAAATCCATTTTATGTTGAATTGCTGAAAGTCTTAGAATACGGGTTTACAATACAACCCGGGGTTTTACATTACAAGGGTCTGCAAAAGCCCGGGTCAATTATCGAAAGTTTGAATAGAACTCAGGGGATTATAATATTGTCCGTTTTACGGTTTACAAAAACTGTTATCTGTTGCACTCACAGAGTTCAGTATTTTCAAGTAAAGTTCATGAAATAAATAAAATAAGAACGTTTTGCAATTCATTGTATAGGACACAGCAATAGAGGCGGGAACAACCGTAACGGGAGGTCAGACTGTAATAAATCCTTGGATTACTATCGGTGGAGTGGCCTCATCAATATGCCAAGCTCCCGAATTTATTATGTACGTAATTATTATTTTTATACTACATTATAATATTTTATATATTTTTTAATCGTGCCTAACTAAACTTAGTCACAAGTTTGCTATATAATATTGGTGTTATTAGTAAATAGCGACAGCTACTTGATACGAACGGCTTTTCTGGTCTGTCTGTCCATTTGTCTGCTCCGAATAATAGAATATTTAATAATCGGAGTCCACTCGTCACAATACACTTCGCAAAAAGTTTACATGATTATGCACATATTCTTTTATAATTGATCATTAGCCCTGAGAATGCTGTACCGGGTGACGTGTTGGTGTTAACTAAGCCATTAGGAACTCAAGTTGCTGTTAACGCTCATCAGTGGCTGGATATGCCGGAACGATGGAATAGAATCAAGTTGGTCGTAAACGAAGATGATGTTAGAAAGGCTTACAACAGAGCTATGGATGCTATGGCTAGATTGAACAGAAATGGTAGGTAATACTGCCTTTACGCAGAATGATTCTAGTTAGAATGCATTTAGTCGTGGTAGTTAGACTAATACATCTCATTTATAAATTACTAAAAAATCGCCCGTTTTTTTAAACGAATTCAAATTATCAGTGAAAAAATTATTTTTACGTTAAAGACAATCTCAAAGATTTTTTCTATTGTGAACATAGCTCCGTCTTGGCTAGCGGAGTCAAAGTCCGGATATGAATGGACAAATAATTCAGATTTAAGTATTTAAGAAATGTACATGCACTATTCCCTGCTTATCAGGAAGAAAGAACGAAGATGAGACTTTATATTAAGGGAGATTTATAAATTATTTTCCTTTTAGCTGCCCGCCTCATGCATAAATACAATGCACACGGAGCAACAGATGTAACTGGTTTTGGATTACTGGGCCATGCACAAAACCTTGCCAGAAATCAAAAGGCCGAAGTTTCATTCGTCATTCATAATTTGCCTGTTATTGCTAAAATGACAGCTGTAGCAAAAGCCTGTGGAAATATGTTTCAACTCCTGCAAGGATTATCGGCGGAAACTTCAGGTAACTTAAATTGTCTCATAATGGTTGCCCTTTCTGAAACCATTTAAGTTTAGCCTATAAATGCGGTTTTTACTAGGAGGACTGCTCATTTGCTTACCACGAGAACAAGCAGCAGCATACTGTAAGGATATTGAAAAACAGGAAGGTTACCAGGCGTGGATCATCGGGATTGTGGAGAAAGGTAATCGAACGGCAAGAATTATCGACAAGCCGCGTGTGATTGAAGTTCCTGCTAAAGAGAAAGAAGGATCTTTGTGGTAAAATTATTCTGCAAACAATTATTCAGCCTCTAATTAAAAACGAACCAGTTCAGCTGCTCATTTCGTTAGAACAAGTTCTGTTAACTCATTTGTGAATATAAATATTTACAGAATAATTAGTTTGTTTTATGAATCATTGACTTGAAATTGTTTTTGAAAGTGTGATTGCAATCCAGTAACATCTACCAGTCAATTAACCAATCATTATAATGTGTTTAGTAAGTATGTGTATATAACCAATGGATGCTTAAAATGCATATGCATTCCCTCTATAAACATAAACAAGGTACAATTGTCATCTATAGAGAAACTGTGTTGTATTAACGATCAGTGTTTGAACTTTGAGCACTTGGAAATTTATAATAGGTATGCTATAGTTGCTAAATATAACAATAACACCACATTGTCTGAAATTATATATTTGCGATTGCACTTTCTTTAACGTATTTCAAAATCAGGTGGTAACAAATTAGATTTATATATCACAAGTTTTAGTAAATTTTCCTTTTAAGCGATTTCCTACTTTATCTATTCTTTCTACTAACTACTGATAATCATACAATTTAAAGTTTGTGTGTCGTCATTTTCATTGCTTGAATACTTTATAATTAAACTCTGATATTCAATAGCTCCGAATTTGGAACTTCCTTACTTTTCTACCTTTTCATAAGTAAATTTTTCAATTCAAAACACATTCTTGCAAATGTTTCATTTGTTTTACGAGCTGCGACCGACACAGAACATAATATTTTAATTTCTACATCAGTTTCAATGATCTATCTGATATTAATTCATAATAATATTGTGTAGACTAGTTTTCCAATGATAATATTATAAAAAAATGAACATGTTCTAATGCATGTAAATTTTTCAGTTTATTTCTTAATAAAAGCTAAAAAACATTACTGTGTGAAAGTTATATTTGATTTACTACTTTCTTCAGTACCACAATACTCACTAATGTACCAGCGTGCCCACCAAAACTAAACCTTTGAGTAGGTATTTCATCGTGAAGTTTAAATAAATCTTTAGAGTGTGCAACCAATTCTGGTGTTGTCCAGTTACAGGATATAAGTATAAAAAGACCGTCATCCTCTAAAACTTTTGAAACATATTTGAAATATTGTGCTCTGGCTGCTTTTTGACTCATTTCTTCATTGTTTTCACATAAACTGATTGCGTCGAAAGTACCTTTGTCCAGACAAAGTTGGAATTTTTGTAAATCATCTGAATCGTCTTCTAATATATTTTTCACCTGTAAAAATGAAACCAGTAATTTGTGTATACAGTGGCTAACTAAACATTTGGCAAAAATGATAGTAAATGTACCTAACACAATGATCAAATAATTTTCTTACATGAAATTCCCCATTAAAATTCTTGGAATGAAATACTGCCTTGGCTAATTGTATTGCAGCTTCGGAATAGTCAATGCCAGTTAAGTTTGTAAAATCCGTAAGTGCCTATAAATGAGGAATTCAAAATGCAAAAAACATGCCATTAAAATTGATAACTCAAATGTATCAAATAGAAATAAACTTTCCATATTATAAGATTGAATACGTGGTCGATCAGCATTGGAAACAAGAATATTAAGATAAGACAAAAATGGCTTGAAGTAACAGAGATGCGCGTACATGCAGATAGATAGGCAGACAACACAATCGTATCTTTATAAACTCGATTCTTGATAAAAGCCATATGATTACAATATATTATTTTACATTATTAGTATATTACATACCAATTCCAATAACAGACTTCCGTTTCCGCATCCTAAATCAAGAATTCTGTGATCTTTGTTTATATCCTTGCAGTTTTCGATGTATCTAAATGAAACATATTGCATCAAATATAGGGACTTTTTCGAAAGTGAGCACGAATGGCTATTGGTATTCTACAATACATGTTCATGTTGCAGTTACAAATGAGAGTATACATGTGAAGATTGATACTTTTTGTGATTGTATATATATAAAGTATAAACAATTTGATATTAACATTTGGCATTAATGTATAAAAGTTTCACCTGAGAGTTTTTTCCATGACATCACTACCAAACCAGCCTTCATCAACAACTCCGTGTTCATTAAAGTTTATCATTTCCTCATCATAGACATCATCCCAACTGCAAATTATAGACAAATTGTATGTAATATATGTATGATTTATTACATATTTTACAGTTTATTGAGCTTAGCTGACGGAAGATTAGTACAACAATGAATTCTAACCCGAGCTCGACTCAAAATTAAGGATTTCTGGTCCGAACCCGGCCGAACCCCAAACATTTTTTTAAAAGCAGCCCGAACCCACTCGATATCGAGCTCGGTCGGGCTGGCCGGCCACCTATATATTATTGTTCCTCTAAATTCAGCAATGCAAGAATAGTCATACCATATAATCTAATCTCGACTCTCTCTGTCTCTCGACACTACCATAAGCTGGCTTGTATCTAGGATTCCAATATGGGGGGGGGGGTGCTTGTGGTAAGATTATGTTGATTTATAAGTTAATGTAACCATTATCTCGCGTAGTGAAAAAAATTGTGCCCATTTGGGCTAAAATCAATGTAAAAAGCAGAAAATTGGCGCCTAGCATGAGCATTTTTACTTCTTTTTGTACTTTTACACCAAAATAACCACTGTTGTTGGAGTTAGTGAGATATTATTAAAAAATGGCAATAATATACGGTGTAAGTTTGGGCGCTTATGCACCTTCAGCACCCCCATACACCATATCTCAAAAATACTTCATAATAGCCCACTTGCTTTATTACTGTTAGAGGCAACTCAAAAGCTGGGAAGCCTAAAATACCTGTGTTAGACGTCAATTTTTTTTCATGGCTCTATATCTCGAAAACTATTAAAGATAATTGCTATTGATCAGCGACAATGTTTTAGGTAATGATTTTAT